>OY720444.1:51617740-51710022 GCA_963082915.1 Dolichopus griseipennis | reverse complement strand
TCCGTTTTTTGCATAAAAACGAATTTGTGAAAATTTCATAATCCTAGCTCCTTTACTTTTTGAGTTATCGTGATGACGGACGGACGGACGGACATACATAGCTAAATCGATTTATTTTTCGATTCTGATCCGATCCATACACTTGAGTCTATATCTACCCCCCCTCCTTCTCTGCGTCACAAACGTAATGGCAAATTTATTATACCCTTTGACTATATAGTCATACGGGTATAAAAATATATTATTTATCATTTTAATTCATTTTTTTAACCTTATTAACATTTTGATAATTTTGATTAAATAATTTTTACCAAATTCCAATAGAAAATTGAAGTTACATAAAAAGTTGATAATTTAAAAAAAAATTTTAAACGATTAGGTATTTTAATAATTTAAAAGCTTTTTTTTTATTTTAAAACATGTATTTTTCAACTTTAAATTGATAAGTTTAATTGCATTAAATGCATTAATGGATTTCATTTAATAAACAATAAATGGATTTCACTTAATAACAAATCCAATAATATTGCATAATATTTAATTTTCTAAATTTGATGCTTAGTAAAGTAAATAACAAAGTGAGTACAAAAAAAAAATTTTATTGAAAATTTTAAAATTATCAAAAGTTATACTTCTTACCCGTAAGTCGTAGTTACTTATTTTTTAATTTTATTATACCCGTATGACTATATAGTCAAAGGGTATAATAAATTTGCCATTACGTTTGTGACGCAGAGAAGGAGGGGGGGTAGATATAGACTCAAGTGTATGGATCGGATCAGAATCGAAAAATAAATCGATTTAGCTATGTATGTCCGTCCGTCCGTCCGTCCGTCATCACGATAACTCAAAAAGTAAAGGAGCTAGGATTATGAAATTTTCACAAATTCGTTTTTATGCAAAAACCGGAATCGCTATTTAAATCCAGCCATTTTGGTCCATGGGTTCGGGTAGCTGCCATACAACTTCTTTTTATATATGAGTATTTCTCTGTACCTATTGCAGCTGCGTGTCTGAAATTTTGCCAAAAGTAGTTTAGTTTTATGGCCAAAGTTTCTGCAAAATTTGGTTGGTCTACTACAGAGGGTTCGAGTAGCTGCCATACAACTCCTTCTTTTATATGAGGATTACACTACAGCAAATGAAAGTGGGTGTCTGAAATTTTAGTACAAAAATAGTTTAGTGTAATGGCCAAAGTTACTGCAAAATTTCGTTGGTCTACTGCAAAGGGCTCGAGTAGCTGCCATACAACTCCTTCTTTTATATAAGCATTACTCTACACCTAATAAAGCTGAATATTTTAAATTTTGCCAAAAGTAAATAACCCCATGATATAATGTATATGTTACGGTCATGCGGGTATACCAGATTTGACACAGCCTACTCTACCACACTCTTCCTCGTTTTTGTATTAAGTTCAGACGTCCCTCGTGTATGCATTGTATGTATATTTTGAAATTTTATTTTTTAGTAAGTAAATATGTGAGCAAGTGTGTATATAATTTTATTACAAAAAGGGTAAATTAATACTCTTATTTATTAAGTAAACAAAATCTTTTCTGAATAAATAAGATTTCAATATATTCAAAATCTTGACCATTGTTTATTTTTCTCAAAAATAATTCATACTAAAAAAGTTTATATAATTTTTTCTATTGTCTTTACTCTATGGTTTTCAAACTTTTTTATAATGACTTATTTTCAAAAAATATAATTCGGCATCCTCAACAAACCTATAAAAAAAATTAAAGTTCATGTTATTATACCCGTATGACTATATAGTCAAAGGGTATAATAAATTTGCCATTACGTTTGTGACGCAGAGAAGGAGGGGGGGTAGATATAGACTCAAGTGTATGGATCGGTTCAGAATCGAAAAAAAAATCGATTTAGCTATGTTTGTCCGTCCGTCCGTCCGTCCACACGATAACTCAAAAACTAAAGGAGCTAGGATCTTGAAATTTTCGCAAATTCGTTTTTTTGCAATAGCCGTCATCGCTATTTAAATCCAGCCATTTTGGTCCATGGGTTCGGGTGGCTGCCATACAACTTCTTTTTTTATATGAGTATTCCTCTGTACCTATTACAGCTACGTGTCTGAAATTTTGGCAAAAGTAGTTTAGTGTAATGGCCAAAGTTACTGCAAAATTTGGTTGGTCTACTGCAAAGGGTTCGAGTAGCTGCCATACAACTTCTTATTTTATATGAACATTACTCTATACCTATTGAAGTTGGGTGTCTGAAATTTTGCCAAAAATAGTTTATTGTAATGGCAAAAGTTACTACAAAATTTGGTTGGTCTACTACAAGGAGTTCGAGTAGCTGCCATACAACTTCTTATTTTATATGAGCATTACTCTATACCTATTGAAGTTGGGTGTCTGAAATTTTGCCAAAAATAGTTTTGTGTAATGGCCAAAGTTACTGCAAAATTTGGTTGGTCTACTGCAGAGGGTTCGAGTAGCTGCCATACAACTCCTTCTTTTATATGAGCATTATATTTCACCTAATAAAGCTGGTGTGTTTGAAATTTTGCCAAAAGTAATTAATGTTTATAATAATAAGGATATAATGTTTATATAACGGTCATACGGGTATCCCAGAGTTGACACAGTCTACTCTACTACACTCTCCTCGTTTTTTTTCATTTCACTATTTTAAATTTTATAAGCAGAAACTAAAATAGTTATTGCTTCAGTAGAAATTTAAATGACATATCAAAAAAACTAGTGGAAGTCTGCAATATAAATTTTGTAATATAAGTAATTTTAAATCATAAATATATCTTGTTATTGGAAGTTCTCATAAATATTTAAAACAAAAATTTGGTATTATGGCAAATTTTCTGAAACAAATTAAAATACAGTATTTAATTTTAAAATTATATTAAAATCTATCTACATATTCTACAAACTTACAATAAAATTAACATTATTGTGTTATTAGGATCTATATTTTCTGTATACAGAAAGATATTATATTAAATGTTAGCACTAATAATACCATGAATGATAATAACATGAACTACAACCAGGATCTTCGAAGAAACCAAGTTCATTCGGGTTTGTATCAAGGTTTTTCATATTTAAAATTGCTGTCAAAATGAACCAGGATTTTGAAAGTCCTAGTTAAGTTTAAGGGTTATAACTAGGTTTTTGAATAAAATTTTTTGATATTTTCGATTTTTGTTTGAATTTTTTTACATCTCTATGTGATTTTGTTGTAAAATGTCATTGTTGTTTTTTTTTTTTTGAAAATAAACAAATAGCCTTTTTTTTTTCCTTGTTCATTAATTTATATTATTTGCAGTCAATTTTGTTTATTTGTTTATTTATTTTATTTACAGTCAATTTTGTTTATTCACTCTAAAAAATATTGCTGTTATGGAAACGTCAAACAATACTAGGTTCTTGCATAACGATAGTCTGAACGGTTGATTTTAAAACCAGGCTATTTAGTAGGTTTTTAACGTTGTGTGAACATGATATAAGAAAACATTTAAAAAAAACCGTAAGAATATTTCTACATAATAATCATAATAAGCACTAGCGCTTTTTTTTTGGAATAATAGTTGATTAAATCCTTAACTGATTTAATCTTTTCTGAACTTACATTTATACCCATTAAAAGCTAGGACAAAACGAGGAAGAGTGTAGTAGAGTAGACTGTGTCAACTCTGGGATACCCGTATGACCGTAATATATACATTATATCATCCGGTTAATTACTTTTGGCTTTATTAAGTGTAGTGGAATACTCATATAAAATAAAGAGTTGTATGGCAGCTACTCGAACCCTCTGTCGTAGACCAACCAAATTTTGCAGAAACTTTGGCCATTACACTAAACAATTTTTGGCAAAAATTCAGATACCCAGCTTCATTAGGTGCAGAGTAATGCTCATATAAAATAAGGAGTTGTATGACAGCTACTCGAACCCTCTGCAGCAGACCAACCAAATTTTGCAAAAACTTCCTTTAGTTTTTGAGTTATCGTGCGGACGGACGGACGGACATACATAGCTAAATCGTTTTATTTTTCGATTCTGATCCGATCCATACACTTGAGTCTATATCTACCCCCCCTCCTTCTCTGCGTCACAAACGTAATGGCAAATTTATTATACCCTTTGACTATATAGTCATACGGGTATAAAAATTAGCAATTTGAAATAAAATCAAATCGTTTTTATATCCGTGCATACAATAAGGCTACGGGTATATTAAAATTACACCTGCGTTTGTTGCCATTGATCTAAACGATATAGATATATCGTCAAAGTAATTTTTGGATAATTTGTAGGGTCCCTATTGTTTTTGGTTAAAAGCGGACAAATGCTTCAGGTAGCTGCCATACAAATTTTTTAAACTGATATGAATATCTTCAAAACTAATAACTAAATATAAACTTAATAGAAAAACAAACAAAATATAGTTAAATTATTAATCGCTTTATAATGTAGTAGTTAGGACGGAGGGCTTCTAAGCAAAATATCTCGGTTCATATCCATGTCGGATAATATCTTTTTTTGTATTTATTCTCTTTCTAATTAAATATAATTATTTTTTATATGAAAAATTATTAATTTGTAGAAAATTTGACAAAAGGCGCTCATTTCTTTGAATAATTATTCATTATACCCGTATGACTATATAGTCAAAGGGTATAATAAATTTGCCATTACGTTTGTGACGCAGAGAAGGAGGGGGGGTAGATATAGACTCAAGTGTATGGATCGGATCAGAATCGAAAAAAAAATCGATTTAGCTATGTATGTCCGTCCGTCCATCCGTCCGCACGATAACTCAAGAACTAAAGGAGCTAGGATCTTGAAATTTTCGCAAATTCGTTTTTTTTCAATAGCCGTCATCGCTATTTAAATCCATCCATTTTGGTCTATGGGTTCGGGTGGCTGCCATACAACTTCTTTTTTTATATGAGTATTTCTCTGTACCTATTACAGCTACGTGTCTGAAATTTTGGCAAAAGTAGTTTAGTTTTATGGCCAAAGTTTCTGCAAAATTTCGTTGGTCTGTTGCAGTGAGTTCGAGTAGCTGCCATACAACTCCTTCTTTTATATGAGCATTACTCTATACCTATTAAAGCTGGGTGTCTGAAATTTTGTCAAAAATAGTTTAGTGTAATGGCCAAAGTTACTGCAGAATTTGGTTGATCTACTGCAAAGGGTTCGAGTAGCTGCCATACAACTTCTTATTTAATATGAGCATTACTCTATACCTATTGAAGTTGGGTGTCTGAAATTTTGCCAAAAATAGTTTAGTGTAATGGCCAAAGTTACTGCAAAATTTGGTTGGTCTACTGCAGAGGGTTTGACTAGCTGCCATACTCCTTCTTTTATATGAGCATTATATTTCACCTAATAAAGCTGCATTTTTGAAATTTTACCAAAAGTAATTAACTGAATGATATAATGTTTATATAACGGTCATACGGGTATCCCAGAGTTGACACAGTCTACTCTACTACACTCTTCCTCGTTTTTATTAAAATTCAAAAAAGTTTTTCAAAACCAAACAGTTGTTACCATAGATATTTTATACATTATCTTCAAAAAAAACTTATTTTTTCAAAAATTCCATGGCTATTTCCAAATTCTATTTCAAAAATTCCATCTACCTTTCAATCGAAAAATGTCGATTCGAAATTCGAATCTCGGTCAGATCATATTTTTTTTTAAATTAATTTTGTTATTATTTATTCTTTTTGTAATATAAAAAAATATTTTGAATTTGAATTTTCTGTCAAGCAGTTTAATTACATACCAAAGCAGGTAATCTTTATCTAACATATAAAGAAGAAAATTTGTTTGTTTATTTGTTTGTTTGTTTGCCCAGGGTTCACGTGAAACCACTGGTCCGATTTTCACAATATTTAGAGGAATAATTCTGGGAGCCCGGGGGTGACCTTTATCACATTTTTATAAGTCAACAGGTTGCAGCTCCAGAGCCGCTTTAAGCTTTTTCGTTTTTTTTGATGTCGAGTCGAAACGGTTTGAACGATTGATTTGAAATTTTGCACAAATATTCTTCTTAGCAACCGGTATTAGTTGTATAAAGTTTATTGGAATGGTAATTCATTCTTTTTAGGCCGGCGGGCTTCTAAAAATTTTTGTTTTTCCGATTTATGTTTATTTTTGCAAGGTGGTTTTGCAATTGAAAAAAGAGGCTGACACAAAATTTTGTTGAGTTTGGTTAACCCGTTTGGGCACGACGCAATGAAGGTTTTTCAATGTTTTTGATGTCAAGACGAAACAGTTTGATCGATTGACTTGATATTTCGGACAAATTTCATTAGAGGATATAATTTTAAAAAATTCCGGGCAACGCCGGTTAAATCTGCTAGTTACATAATATAAAATTTGTTATTTTTTATATAAGAAATTCTTAATTTCTATATACATCATAGTGAGTATGCACGGGTATCTAAAAGTTGACAACGGCAACTGTAATCTTCGTTTTATATTGAAGTAAGACCAAAATTTTAAAATTCGCTTTTTGGCTTTATTTTATATATGACAATGAAATAAAATCAATTGGCTTTATTTCGGGGAATCTAAAAAATGATTTAGATAATTGGGTTATATATGGGTTATATATATATATATATATACACTACATGTATTCAATGGCAATTAAATAAAATTTAATTATAAGTGATTATACACAAATAAAATAATTGTATAAGTATTATAAAGAAAATCTTTTTTTTATAATTAATCCAAATAATAGTTAAACTATTTACACATATTTTTGGAGATACACATAAATATTTGGCAAATAATCTACGATGTACAGCATTTTGAATAATGATCTATGTATTATTTTGTAAAAGCGCCTATTCATTATTTATGGCGAATAGTTTATTTTCTTAAATGTCAGAGGTGTAATAAACTGAAAATAATCATAATATTTATATATATAATACACAATATATAAATATATATACATAAAGATAAAGATAAAACAATAAATTAGTATTTGTATATATATAAAAAAGCGAATATTTGTTTATTTGCAGCATATTGTTTGCAGACTCCTGCACCTAATCTGCACAGCCGATTATCATGAAAATGTGGGTATAAAGCTTTTTTGTACGGAAAAAGTTTCTGAGCTAACAATTTTATTCTAACAGTCCGCGAAGTTGGAGAAGTGGTGCAAGTATTTAAACTTTTTGGCTAAAATAAAAATGGTTTGACCGATTGGCTTTAAATTTTGTATATCTGCTGCTCTGGAGCTAACTTTATTAACAGATTAACTAATCTAAATTTAGAAGCTTATTATATCCAATTTGTGATGTTTACTTTGACCCAAAAGAATAACTTAAAAACATTTTTTTTGAGTTCCGTTAATGTGTTGAGGCACAATTTATCATGTGTAATTGTCATTTCAACCATGTGTAATTGTATTCAATAATATCAACTTCAAGTAAAAATGCTTTAAAAACGCAGAGGGTATTAGCTAAAATATAAATAAAAATATATCTATATTCTTCCTAATTTTTTAATAAAGTAACTGAAATCTAAAAAAGTTTTTACAACAAATTATAAACAACATTGAAATTTTTATATTAGGATATTTCATATAAAACAAGTAAGGAGACTCCTGTAATATGTGCAATTACCATTATTTTTTGCAATTTTTCAACCTAAAAAAATATTCAAATTCAACTAAAGCTTTGAACAAGACGGTTGAAAATTCGGTTAAAAATAAAAGTTAATTATATCTCTATATGTATTTCTCATTTCTACTCTATATGTAATAAGTTTTGTATCATTTGTTCAATCATCAAAACGTAATAACGATAAATGAATAAATGTATATTTCCGCCAGCATAATGTGTGAATTGTTAATAATAATTTAAGTAGAAGTGAAATATACTTTGTTTTAAATGTTGCAAAGTTTCGTCAACATCTTGTGTATCA
The DNA here is from genome assembly GCA_963082915.1 of Dolichopus griseipennis. NCBI lineage: Eukaryota > Metazoa > Arthropoda > Insecta > Diptera > Dolichopodidae > Dolichopus > Dolichopus griseipennis. The sequence goes on along the minus strand of OY720444.1, from coordinate 51,702,081 downwards.
TATCAAAAAATTTTACTGTGCAAAAATCAATAGAATTCCATTTCCATCAATATTGTTAAATCATATTATAAATAAATATAAAAATTTTTTTTACACAAGGTTTAAAAAAATTTAATACAAATTTATTTGAATATTTTGTGGTTTAAACTCACCTGGTCATACTACAAAGATTTTAAACCACAAAAAAAAATAAAACAGCAAAATAATGAAATTTTTAGTGAGTGTCCATCTAAATTTATTTTAAGCTTTCGATTCTACGAAAACTAAAAAAGCTGTTCTAATTTAATTATTTGTGCCCTTTTTGTTAGGTTTTAACTTAGCCCTATATTGTTATTTGTGTAAACTATTCAAATAAAATGCAATATTTTAAAATTATGTTATAAAAATAAAATTGTGTATTTAATTATATCCGGTCTATACTTTAACAGTTATTATTTGTTTTTAAAACATTAGTAATATTAAAACATAATTTCCAAAATATATTGGGTGATTCGCAAGTAAGTGCCTTGACATATACCACCTTATATATAAAATACCACTTGCGAATCACCCTGTATAAAGGTATATTTACTTTTAATCCGAAAACTTTTTTTTACTTTTGCTTTATTTTGCAAATTTATTAATGCAATTTAATATGTAACAGGTAGATTGTATTGTAGGTTGGTATTAGTTTGTATATTTTTATTAATGTCCACATTTTGTTTTGTTATTGTAATTTAACATGTCTACATATACTATATTTATTCTTATATTTTATGTTTGATTTTGCTTTATTGTTTAACATTGTAATTTTCCAATTTTCATAATTCTGATACTAATTTATTTAAAAATATTCACGGTCAGTTAATTATATATTGCTCCAGTTCATGTTAAAACAAAATTACGGAAAATATATGCTATTTTGCATTACATTGCCATTTTACTGCATTTATCAATTGAAAATATTATAAAGTAGGTACTAGATTCAAAATAATCGATATAAAATAATTTAAAAGGCATGAAAAGTCAAGGTTATTAAATTTTATATTTTTATACCCGTATGACTATATAGTCAAAGGGTATAATAAATTTGCCATTACGTTTGTGACGCAGAGAAGGAGGGGGGGTAGATATAGACTCAAGTGTATGGATCGGATCAGAATCGAAAAAAAAATCGATTTAGCTATGTATGTCCGTCCGTCCGTCCGTCCGTCCGTCCGTCCGTCCGTCCGTCCGTCTGTCCGTCCGTCCGCACGATAACTCAAAAACTAAAGGAGCTAGGATCTTGAAATTTTCGCAAATTCGTTTTTTTGCAATAGCCGTCATCGCTATTTAAATCCAGCCATTTTGGTCCATGGGTTCGGGTAGCTGCCATACAACTTCTTTTTTTATATGAGTATTACTCTGTACCTATTACAGCTGCGTGTCTGAAATTTTGCCAAAAGTAGTTTAGTTTTATGGCCAAAGTTTCTGCAAAATTTGGTTGGTCTAGTGGAGTGGGTTCGAGTAGCTGCCATACAACTTCTTATTTTATATGAGCATTACTCTCCACCTAATGAAGCTGGGTGTCTGAATTTTTGCCAACAATTGTTTAGTGTAATGGCCAAAGTTTCTGCAAAATTAGGTTGGTCTGCTGCAGAGGGTTCGAGTAGCTGCCATACAACTCCTTATTTTATATGAGCATTACTCTCCACCTAATGAAGCTGAGTGTCTGAATTTTTGCCAAAAATTGTTTAGTGTAATGGCCAAAGTTTCTGCAAAATTTGGTTGGTCTACGACAGAGGGTTCGAGTAGCTGCCATACAACTCTTTATTTTATATGAGTATTCCACTACACTTAATAAAGCCAAAAGTAATTAACCGGATGATATAATGTATATGGTACGGTCATACGGGTATCCCAGAGTTGACACAGTCTACTCTACTACACTCTTCCTCGTTTTTATATTATATTAATTAAATGAAATACTACTCGTATAGTATAGTATATAGAAACATTGGTAACAAATTTCGATAATCAAATTTGTCAACAATGTAAATTTTGTTTTTATCAAAGGTTTGGTAATACACATTTATAGTTGGAGCGTTGTTTTCCAAAAAAAAATATTATTTTATATATAAATGACATGCCGATTTAAATATTGTATGTTAACAACTAACTTTTTATTTAAGATAATTTTATTTATATGTTTTTAACGTCTTTCGTCTTCATTTTTATATTTGATGTAGGTACCTAATACAAAGTAGATCAGTGGCAAGAAACTTGATTATAAAACTTCACATTTTTTTTTAATTAATCATTCCCCTAAGACAGTGAATTAAAATTTGAATGATTTATTAAACTTGATTAAACGTTATTTTTCTGCACCAAATTACTGAAAATGTAAAAGATAGCAAACCAATTTTTAACAATAATATTACTGTAATTTGTAAAATAAAATAAAATAAAAAAAAATATTTTTTCAATAGGTATATACTTTTATTAAAGTAGTACTAGCCCCCTAAAATGTAGAAAATAAAAAAATGAAGGTAGATCTTGGGAATTTGTTACTGTTTTAATATAAGTAAATTGCTGGTATTAGAAACACTTCTTTTAATCTTTTAAGCTAAAAATATTGAACATTTTCATTAACCAAAAATTGATTGTAGATCTTTTGCATTTAAAAGTGTTTTAGTATAAAAGTAAATTGCTGAAATGGGTGTCAGTTCTTCTTTCAGTTAGTCTTAATCCAGCATTTTACTTTTATATTAAAACACTTTTAAATGTAAAAGATCTACCATAAATTTTTGGTTAATTTAAAGAAACTTGGTATAGGTATCTATACAAATAGGTATTAAAATTTTATTTGATAGTAAATCTTATGATAATTTCTTTGTTTATGGTCTTTCATAATATTTATGCATACATATACTTATATATGCTCATAATAATGTAACAATAACATGGTTGAAAATCTAATTCAAAATATTAATGTCATTAATAAAAAATATTCACTTAAATATCGGTTGCTTACATTTGCATATCCAGCAAAAACAAAATAGGCACTCGTTTATTCTTATAAGATTTTTATCTTACAAAACACAAATTAATAAAATCATTTCGTAACCGTTACATTTTATACACATACAGAAAAAGTAAACAAAAACAAATGACTGATAAATTTTTGTAGTTGTATTTTAAAAATTTGAAGATGTGGGTTCGTTCGTGGGATCGTGGATTCAAATTCGCTTCATGGTAAAAATTTTTATTTTTATTTCAATCTAATTTTTTTTTTATTTAAGTACCTACTTATATAAATTTTAAATTAATGAACCAAAAATGTACGGACTGACTTAAAAAAAACCCTAAAAATTTTTTATATGAAACTGATCGTTTATATAATTATTTGGTCTATGGTTTTATATTATCAAAGTGAAGTATTTTAGTTTTCAAAGTTACAAATTCTTAAAGAAACTATCCAAATAAATTAATTTTATTTGTAATTTTTCTTATTATTGCTGTTGAAGTTAAAAAAAAAAAAAATTTTTAAATTTAAAGGAGAATCAAACTCACATCTATTTACACCCCAAGCTACTTTGCTAACCACTGAACCATTCTTATAAAATTATGATCAGATTTCTAATATAAATGTATCACTAACAGACAGAATGAAAAATAAACCCATAGACACAGGCAAGTTCATATAAAAGTATATAATAAGACGATATTTTAAAAATTCAATTTTATTTCAAATTTGTCCTGAAATTAAACTTACAAAGTATATATGGCAAAATGTATATATTAGTTAGATGTAGGCAAGTATTGAGAATCTAATAATCAATGTAAATAAATTCAAACTTTAAATAAAACAGAAAGAATTATTATTAGCTTTTTTTTTATTTAAAATATGCAGAAATGTAAATTAAAACGTTTATTAGATAAAAAGAATACAATTTTTTTCTTATTGAAGTAATTAAAACATCTACAGGAAATTAGAAATAATTAAAAAAATTGTTTTAAATTATAATATTATATAAAATAATTCAAAGAATTAAAGTACAGATAATTTTTAGATAATATATGTATTGTTTTATCAATGTAGGTGTGTTATTTATTTATCTAGGTATAAGCATTCACCTTCCTCAACATGCATAAAACAAATAAACAATGCAAAATGTTTTTTCGTATGTAATTCAAAAAAGCTGTACGGCAGCTGCTCGAAATAGTCCTAACTTTTTGAAACTTCGCACAAGTGCTTGCCCTATAATAAAACTTAAACTGTTTAATTTTCAGCGTTCCAGTATTATTAGTTTTAAAGAAATCATATTGGTTCAAAAAGATGTATGGCAGCCGCCCGAAAATACAGCCCAACTTTTTAAAGAATATTTTAATCAGTACTTGCGGTATTGTATAACTTAAAGGTTTAAAGTAATTTTATTGCAGTTACCCGAAGCCCTGGTCCGATTTTAACGAAGTTAGTTTTTGAGTCATGGCATAAGAACAGACGGACATACACACACAGCCAAATCGATTTACTTTTTTATGCTGATCCTTATTTATATGTACGGGTATAAAAATATGCTGTATCCACCCGAGAACCTACAGCTCTTACAAGAAAATCATAATGTGAAATTTTATAATATGCGTAACAATTTTTATAAAAGCAATAATAAACGTTTAATAATTATACATTTTTTTATTATTTATAACTTAATTTAACACTATTTATTTAAGATAAAGTAACTGGTGTATTAATAATTTTAAACAAGATTTTTGGAATATTCCAAATATACCAGCGCAAATTTTTCTGTGGAATAAGAGATATACGAGACGTCAAAGAATATTTTATATTCGTTTCACACTCTCCTAAAAACTAATTTTGAAGTTCATTTTTCGGATTCATAAAAACCTATTGCGCCCAATTTTTATTAGCTGCACTGGATTTACTAACCTATACAAACAAAAAGCTTTTGTAATTCTTTTATCTTTTCGTGGTTTTTAATTTTTTTTAAATTTTTTAACTAAGTAGTTGGAATTATAAAGTCCCGATATTTCATATGGAAGCTTACATTAATTTTAATTTGTTGAGATTTTAATGAATTATTAGAACTTGAAATTCCCGAAACTCTTGAAATCTCTAGACCTCATGATACTAGAATTAATTTATGAAAGCTACTCTTCATAAGTACGCATCAATAGTCTATGTATCAAAATTTGACATCATTCCGACGGTTAGAACTCGAGATTTCTCGAAAAGTCTCGTAGTTTTTTATCGGAGCTCCCCGAACCAGTTGTACGATTTTATCAATCTACGAACTTAACCTTACATTTGAATAACTTTTTCTTTTTTTCTTTTACAAACTATATTTTAATTGGTCAAACATAAAATTTAGTTAAAATGAATGATTTAAAATGACAATTGGTTAAGGAGCACACATTGAAATTAATTTTAAAATTTTATATATATGGATGTTTGCTCAGTCCCACTAGAGTCTAGATGTTAATAAAATCCCTTATAAATGATCTCGATGTCATATGTAAATTAAAATTAACTACCTATTAAATGTAGATAAGAAATTAAAATCACTTAATATATTATCTACGAATCCTTTTTTTATATGTTCAAACAATTTTTTTCATATAAAAAAAAATTACAAAAACTTTTCTCATATACATATACATCAGCTGACTAAACATTCTCCGACACTTGTAGATAAGAAATTAAAATCTCTTATATTATCTACAAATCCTTTTTTTTATATTTCTACAAATAATTTTTTTCATATAAAGAAAAAATTACAAAAACTTTCCGCATATACATATACATCAGCCGACTAAACATTCACCGACACTCTGAACTCTAACACAATTTCACACATCTCTTCTACATTCATAATTGTAGAAGTCGAGAAAAATCTGAAAAATACTCGTGAGCGTTCGAGAAACATTCATTTGTTACGTTACATTTTTTAAAAAAAGTAGTTCTACAACATCGTGTTCGCTGTCCGACGGATTCATATCTACCTACCTACATTTTATTATCTATAGTCGGACGTTCATTTTTTCAGTTTTGTATTCTGCAAAGAGTCAACAACAAAAGCAAACCTAAAAATTTTTATGTATGCAAATTATAAAAATTAACTAAATTTTTTTACATTAATTAAATAAACTCTAAAGTTTGTCTTATTGAAAAACTTTCAATGACAAAGTTGTAGCTGTTTATTTGTATAAGAATTTTACTTAATTTATTTCATAATGGATCCATATATTTCTCTATGTGTTCTACGGGAATATGTGTTACAAAAAGAAATAATGGTTTAAACAAAATTTACAAAATAAAAGAGTAAAAAATTTTTTTAAGTTAAATTACAAACCTCTACTAATTATTTTTATTATTACCAATTACTCTTACAGTAAAATGTAAGCTGACAACCGAAACACACTTAATGAAACACAAGAATTTTAATACTAATAAATAATTTTATCATATGCTATCATTCCAATAGTGGAACAGCGATAACAAGATTACGTCTACCAAAATCAGATTCCTCAAATGATGCCATCTACAACTTAACATATGAGTACTATAACGAAAAATTACCTAAGGAAATTAAAAATATAAATGTATAAAATGTAAAAGTATATTTGAAAACAAATTATGAATTATTTTTGTCACTGGTTTACTGCAGTGGGTTCGAGTAGCTGCCATACAACTCCTTCTTTTATATGAGCATTACACTACACCTAATAAAGCCGTATGTTTGAAATTTTACCAAAAGTAATTAACCGGATAATATAATGTTAATATCACGGTCATATGGGTATCCCAGAGTCTACTCTACTACACCCAGTTTTTTTTTTTAAATTTTGTTATCACTGAATAACATGTAAAATATATTACATTTAAATATATTTTATAGTTATATTTTTTATAACTAACTAGCTAATACCCGGTGCGCGTTGCTGCGCCTCTTAATGGTTAAATTGAAGTTGATAATACAGCAAAAAGTTAACACAAAAATTACACACGGTTTACACATGTAAATTTTAATATGTATGAAAGCACTCTTTTTAAAAAGATTTTTCTAGGATTATTCTAGTAATTTTTGAAACTTTCTGTAATTCAAAGCAGTACAAACTACTTTCCAAATTTTGACGTAATTTACTTCCAAAAAAATTTTTTTGGCTAATCGTAGGACCGACTGTTAACAGGCTTAACTCCATTTTCAAGTTGCTTCACAAATATAAAATTTGAGGTCAACCGGTCAAATCGTTTCTAATTTAGAGTAAAATAACCAAAAACTTTATAAAAAGCTGTTGGGCCGCAATGGGTTAATGGAACTTAACAAAATTTATTTTGGGGCTTTCTTGAAAGCCAAAGCAGAATTTCGTAAAGTCGGACAAAATTTGGACCAAAATTTTTTTTGACCAACTGTCGGCCCGATATGGGTTAACAAATTCCAAATCTGCTAATAGTGTCAACTCAATTCTCAAGGAGCATCACGTATACAAAATTTGAAGTCAATTGGTCAAACCGTTTTCATTTTAGAACAAAGAAGTTTAAATAATTGCACCACAGCCCCAACTTGGCGGTCCGTTAGAGCAAAATTTTTGGGCCACGATTTCTTTCCGTACCCAAAAACCTCTATACACAAATTTTCATGAAAATCGGCTGGGCAGTTTAGGAGTCTATTCGCTACAAACAAACAAACAAACTTTAATTTTTATATATATAGATAGCAAATTGTAGAATTATGTATATTTTATATTTCTACTCTTCACGAGCGTTCTACCCACATTTGAAAAATATACAATATACAATATACCCACATAAATTAATTATATTTTTTTCGTTCCATTTTTGATTGACGAAATATTTACAAAGAAAGTAAAGAAACAGTCAGTCGGTGCAACCCATTTAGATATACCCTACACCTATTTGGTTCAAATTTGATGACAATTTTGGTTTAGTTTTTGAGTTATTGTGCCTACGGACGGATCGACTCGCTGATCACAAATATGTATACATAAAAGCTTTTATTAGTTTGATCGTATAACAGCTAACCAAATGTACTTTATAATACTAAAAACATTTCTTATTATTTTATCTATTCAAAAATATTAAAAATTCTTACTAATTTTTTTTCTATTTAAAAATATTAACTGAAAAAAATATAACCTGAACCCATGGTCCGATTTCGCCTATATGCAGTCCCCGTCGTACTTTCAATATTTCATTCATCGTCGTTCTGTCATGTACTAGTTAGCCCTTGCACACAATTGGAAGTTCTATTTTAATTTGAAGCTACTTTTAAGCTACTTTAACACATGTTAAAATATAATATTGGAGCTTTAAATTTTGTATATTATTAAAACACATTTTCACGGGTATTCGACTTACAGGTGCTTAAAAATAGTGAAATTCCAACTTTCGACCCCTTACCGCTGCTAAACAGTAGATATCACAAAAAAATTTCTTCAAAGACTCTTACTAATTTTTAAGGACCTACTGGCTCAATTTTCTAGCTTGAGCCGTTCAGACGGTATGAAGGGTCAAATATTATATAATTTTGCAATATTTTGAGTTTCGCATAACTGCAAATTTTAGTACTACTTTATACAATTAAGTAGTATATTTTTGTAAAGCTTATAAAATCAGCTATAACTTACCGTTGTCATTTTGCAAATAAACCTAATGGAACTCATGTTATTCCATTTTAAATACAGGGCTTTCCCCGACTTGGGGGCTGTAGCTCTGTAACAGGTAAGAAACAAAGTATTTATTTTATTCGTAATTTTTTTTTCCAATTCCTACCCGTAGTTCAAAATCCTTCACTCTATTTCAAACTATGTAAATGTTTTGCACACATACGGACGGAGGGACAGAGTGAAATTATATAGGCACTTTTGACATAAAATGTACTAAAAAAAATTAAAAAAAATTCTAAATAATATACTTATAAATAAATTTTGTACTGTATATTATATACAAAAGTAAATACAGATCATATATATAAATATAAATTTAATATTATATTATTCCAGAAGCAAAAATTTATCAAATGATCTTATTACATCATGGTGTTAATTTATTTAAATAACCATGTGTGTTTGATATTTAAATATACATATAATAAAGTGCTTTCGTAGAAATTATAGCTTGGAAACGTTAAGATATTTAAGGTAAAGAATTTTAAACTACATTTCCATTTATTGTGAAGTATAGCCTATCCTGTATATAATATACAGTTTGATTGACTTTCATCATTTTATTTATTTATTTTATTTATTTATGAACAGTCCTTTACCACATACAATGTGATAAATGACTGATTCAGGCTTTCCCTTCCCGGTCTGGCAGGTATATTTTTTGTATTATGATATAAATTATTTTTGATGTAAATTATAGTTTGAACCCCACAACCTTTGATTGAAATACCAATGTCGTAACCACTATACGCCACCGATAGAAAATTCATTTTCAATATTTTTTAACTCCTCTTTTAACAGACCACAATCAATTAAACATATTACAAATGTGCATGCTAAATTTGAATAATCTGCATTTTATGCATAATTACTGACAAAATGCAAATTACGAATGCAATACGATCTTAGAGAATTTCAATAATTTATATAAATTTATTAAATTAATGAAATAAATTTATATAAATAATTTCATTATTTATATAAACATTCTCATGTGTATATTGGTATATTAACAAATTCGCCGGTAATTAGGTATATGAATTTATATGTTCAATTGAAAGTCAGAAATATTAACTTTATTAACATTTATTTTGTTTCTGTTAATTCCAATTAATGCATTAACTTACAAAAATATACCGAAGCTGTTTGTAAAAATGCATACATCATAAAACTTAGCATTAACATAAAATTTTGCAGTGTAATTTGTATACCCGATCTTACATATATGGATCGGGTATATTAAAATTGCTCCTCCGTTTATAACGCATTGATCTAGACGAGTTACATATAGTGCCAAGGGTACGTATTGTATCAACATCGAAAAGTAAATCGATCTAGCTATGTGTGTCTGTCCATTCGTTCGTCCGTCCGTGTGTCACCACGATATGTTGGGAACATTTTGAATGCATTTTTCGACCACTAAATGACGGCATCGCCACTAATAATTTATATATTCGGAAACTTTGAGATATTAAGTACCGTTAATGTAAACCCTCTGCGGAAGTATATCCAAATTTTGTGTATAAAATTTTATAAAAAATTCGTTTTAAAATTTTAAAAGTTCTGACTGAATTTACAAAAATTTATTTATTAGATACTACTAACTTTTTTCTCGTGCAAAACTATATTTCACACATAGATACTAAATTATCTATTAGCCTAAACGTTTACTGATAAAATATTTTTTGTTAAGCTTTAAACGTTAACACAATTTTCTAAATTATTAAATAATTATTTTTTTTTGTGATAATTTTATATATTACAACTGTTAACAAGATAACAAAAGTTAAGATTTTTAGAAAACAGAAAAAAACTCATAAATATAAAATGTAACTTTTAAAAATATTTAGATGTATAAAAAATTAACAAAAAATTAAAAAAATTTAAATGAAAAAAAATATTTTTACAAATTTTTATTAAGAAAGTGTTATGTATTCTTATGTATTTATAAAGAAAAATTAATTAAAACATTTTACTCCAATAAATCTTTAAAAAAATATAATATAATAATGCATACTTTTTATTAAATTATTATTGTATTAATGTGTAGATTTATAACATACAGGTAATTGATTATTATCAATTTGTTCATTTAAATATCTGTTTAAAATATTTTAACATTAAAATAAACAAGTGATGAAAACAACCAAGGGTTTTAAAAAAGCACATTTTCAAATTATATAGGGTTTCTGATTGAGTATTTTATCATTTAATTTTTTAAAAATATGTATAACGAGGAAGAGTGTTATAGAGTAGACTGTGTCAACTCTGGGATACCAGTATGACCGTAACATATACATTATATCATCCGGCTAATTACTTTTGGCAAAATTTCAAACATTCAGCTTTATTAGGTGTAGAGTAATGCTCATATAAAAGAAGGAGTTGTATGGCAGCTACTCGAACCCCCGGTAGTAGACCAACCAAGTTTTGCAGTAACTTTGGCCATTACACTAAATTATTTATGGAAAAATTTTAGACACCCAGCTTCATTAAGTGTAGAGTAATGCTCATATAAAAGAAGTAGTTGTATGGCAGCTACTCGAATCTTCTGCAGTAGACCAACCAAATTTTGCAGTAACTTTGGCCATTACACTATACTATTTTTGGAAAAATTTCAGACACCCAGCTTCAATAGGTATACTGTAATGCTCATATAAAATAAGAAGTTGTATGGCAGCTACTAGAACCCTCTGCAGTAGACCAACCAAATTTTTCAGAAACTTTGGCCATAAAACTAAAGTACTTTTGACAAAATTTCAGACAACCAGCTTCAATAAGTACAGAGTAATGCTCATATAAAAAAGAAGTTGTATGGCAAGTACTCGAACCCGTGGACCAAAACGGGTTCTTAATTTTTTGAGTTATTGTGCGGACGGAAGGACAGACGGGCGGACGGACGGACATACATAGCTAAATCAATTTGTTTTCGATTCTGATCCGATCCATACGCTTGAGTCTATATCTACCCGTATGTACAATCTGTATGTATGTATAATCTACAAGTGCATGTATTCATACATGAATATTATATGAAATATTAACGAATTTTTAATGAATTTTTAAATTTAATATTGGAAATTTTTTATATATATTTGAATATAAAACAAAATAAGAAAATGAAACCTTTAAATGAATTTTTTTTAAATTTATTTTGTCATTTCAAAAATAAATTTAAATACCTTATAGTGCATTTATTAATTATTCTTAAATCAATTATAAAAACCGGTAATATAAATAAACTCAATTTAGATTATTCTTGTAAAATTATTAATTTTTGATTATTTGTGTTATTTAATTTATCTCTATTTTTCCAAAGACAGTTTTTATACCCGTGCAAACATATATGACATCGGGTATATTAAAATGGCTCCTCCGTTTGTAACGCGTCGATCCAGACGAGCTAGATATAGTGTCAAGGGTACGTATCGGTTCAGAATCGAAAAATGAGTCGATCTAGCTATGTGTGTCTGTCCGTCCGTCCGTCCGTGTGTCAGCACGATAACTAAAAGAGCTACAGTTTTGAAATCTTGACAAAATATTTTTCAATCAATTTCTAGGTTTTCTATTTTTTTTTGGTTAAGATCGGACCAAAACTTCGGGTATCTCTCGAACAACTAACTTTTTAACTTCAATATTTTCATATAAAAATTTTAAATTTTGTTATTCATCTTGTATTTAACATGAAATTATATGAATTTTGTTTTTTTTTTGTTTTGTTTTTTTTTTTTTTTTTAGATAACGATTTCGAGTTATGATTTCATATGATTTAAATGATGCGTAGTTTAAAAAAAATTTAAGGAAAAAAGAACACAAAGATTTTGTTTAAGTAAATGGCTTCATAAATAAGTTATATGTATTCATATAAAATGTATATGTGTAATATTTTGCATGCTTTGTATTTTGATATTGACAGATATAATCATTATGAATATGATGACTATTATCTATCATGATGATTATTATATGAATATGATCATATAAAATGGGATAATAAGTTCAATTTTTTTTTAACTATTTTACTTTTTTATATTTTTTTTGTAATATTTATAATAGTATAGGGGAAATAAATAACGGTTAGTGGGTATGCACGGGTATCTAAAAGTTGACAAGGGCAAGTATAATCTTCCTCGTTTTTTAGTAAAACTGAAATAATATAAATAAGCAGATGCTTTCTATGATTTATACATTAATTTGTCTCATTGAATCATTCCGGATAAAATTTTTTAGATTCGGTTTCACAACTTTGAATTACTTTTGCTCTTATATTTTTTACATGCAAAAAATTGTTGAAAAATTTTTCATATATCTCAAGATGTGCTTGGCAAATTTCAAAAAATTTATCTGAAGGATCTCTGAGTTTACATTCCTCATCGCTTAAATAGTTTTTGTTCAAAATATGATATTCGGCAGGCATATTTAGCATTGGGGATGATTTTAACATATCTTTTTCTCAACTATGAAATTTAAGTTTTTATAGTTTTTATAGTTATTTTAAAAATTTCAAAACCAATCAAATATCTTCTAGCGGCCTTATCTATATTAATTATGCATAAAATGATCTACTATCAAGCATATCAAAGCAGTTGTCCATTTTTAAAAAAAAATTTTCTGTGGCTTTAGCTTGTGGTATTTTTGTGCTTTTAAATTTATTCAAACTTAAACAAGTTCTTACACCGGCAGCTGTACTTTGACTGAAAATTTGAGTAGCTAATTTTACTTTAAGTCTTTCGCTTTTTCCTGAATATATGTGTTTTTTAGTAAGTTTTGTTTTTTTGTTTTAATATTAAAGCGAGGCTGTAAGTTTTTAAGAGGTATCATACGATTTAAAGAACTTTGACTTGGTAAATTCATTCAAAAGCATTTCTCATAAAATTATAATATGTAGCAGACTTAAAATTAATATTTTGAGCAAGATCTCTCTGCTTTTCAGGCCATTCTGCGGTATTACATCGCTGTACAAGGAGCATTTTACAAAAATCTTTGGACGTTTGGTTGGCACTGTTTATATTTTCAATATATATTTCGATATTTTTAATGTTTTTTCAAAAGGTTTTTATATTTAATGCACAAATTTTTGAGCTCTAATGCAGTTTTATTTAATTTTTTAATCGTTAATCTAAAGGTGAAACTATTTCTTCAAACTCCTTTAATGTCATATCTATTTGAAATCTGATGTTCGATATCATCATTTGGTTATTTTCGATATCCTTACTATTTTTTGCTGTGTTATTATTATTATTGTTATAATTACTATATTTATTAATTTCCATACTTTGTTCCTCGACAGTAAATCTATATATCTATATATATAAAAGAGAATGTTTGTTTGTTTGTTTGTTTGTTTGTTTGTTTGTATGTAGCGAATAGACTCCTAAACTGCCCAGCCGATTTTCATGAAAATTTGTATATAGGGGTTTTTGGGTACGGAAAGAAATCGTGGCCCAAAAATTTTGCTCTAACGGACCGACAAGTTGGGGCTGTGGTGCAAGTATTTAAACTTCTTTGTTCTAAAATGAAAACGATTGGACCGATTGACTTCAAATTTTGTATACGTGATGCTCTTTGAGAATTGAGTAGACACTATTAACAGTTTTGGAATTTGTTAACCCATGTCGGGCCGACGGGTGGTCAAAAAAAATTTTGGGTCCAAATTTTGTCCGATTTTACGAAATTCTGCTTTGGTTTAAAAGAAAGCCTCAAAAAAATTTTTGTTGAGTTCCATTAACCCATTGCGGCCCAACAGCTTTTTATAGGTTTTTTAAATACTTTACACTAAATTCTAAACGGTTTGACCGATTGACTTCAAATTTTGTATACGTGATGCTCTTTGAGAATTGAGTAGACACTATTAACAGTTTTGGAATTTGTTAACCCATGTAGGGCCGACGCGTGGTCAAAAAAAATTTTGGGTCCAAATTTTGTCCGATTTTACGAAATTCTGCTTTGCCTAAAAAGAAAACCCACAGAAAAATTATATTGACTTGCATTGACCCATTGGGGCCAACAGCTTTTTATAGGTTTTTTCAATACTTAACTCTAAATTAAAAACGGTTTGACAAAATAATGGTTGGTCAAAATAATTTTGGAATCTAATATTGTCAAAATTTGCGAAGTACTGCTTTGGCTAAAAAGAAAGCTTCAAAAAAATTTTGTTGAGTGATTTGGAAGCAAATTACGTCCAATTTCGCGCAATACTGCTTTGCCCAAAGAGAAAGTGTAGTTCTGTTAACCCAGTGGGGCACAGTGGCTTTTAATAGATTTTTGCGTTACTTAACTCTAAATTAGAAACGATTTGACCGGTTTACCTCAAATTTTATATGTGTGAAGCAACTTGAAAATGGAGTTGAGTCTGTTAACAGTCGGTCTTACGATTTTTCAAAAAAAATTTTTTGGAAGTAAATTACGTCAAAATTTGGAAAGTAGTTGCAGAAAGAAAGTTTCAAAAATTACTAGAATAATCCTATAAAAATCGTTTTAAAAAGATTGCTTTCACACATTTTAAAATTTACATGTGTAAACCGTGTGTAAGTTTTGTGTTAACTTTCTGCAGTAACATCAAATTCAATTAAACCTCCATTGAGAGGCGCAGCAACGCGCACCGGGTATTAACTAGTATATATATAACAGCGAAAGTTTGTTTATTTGTTTGTTTGTTTGTTTGTATGTAGCGAATAGACTCCTAAACTGCTCAGCCGATTTTCATGAAAATTTGTATATAGAGGTTTTTGGGTACAGAAAGAAATTGTGGCCCAAAATTTTGCTTTAACGGACCGCCAAGTTGGGGCTGTAGTGCAAGTATTTAAACTTCTTTGTTCTAAAATGAAAACGGTTTGACCGATTGACTTCAAATTTTGTATATTTGATGCTCTTTGAGAATTGAGTAGACACTATTAACAATTTGGGAATTTGTTAACCCATGTCGGGCCGACGGGTGATCAAAAAAAATTTTGGGTCCAAATTTTGTCCGATCTTACGAAATTCTGCTCTGGCTTAAAAGAAAGTCCCAAAAAAAATTTTGTTGAGTTCCATTAACCCATTGCGGCCAAACAGCTTTTTATAGGTTTTTTCAATACTTTACTCTAAGTTCGAAACGGTTTGACCGATTGACTTCAAACTTTGTATTCGTGATGCTCTTTGAGAATTGAGTAGACACTATTAACAGTTTGGGAATTTGTTAACCCATGTCGGGCCGACGGGTGATCAAAAAAAATTTTGGGTCCAAATTTTGTCCGATCTTACGAAATTCTGCTCTGGCTTAAAAGAAAGTCCCAAAAAAAATTTTGTTGAGTTCCATTAACCCATTGCGGCCAAACAGCTTTTTATAGGTTTTTTCAATACTTTACTCTAAGTTCGAAACGGTTTGACCAATTGACTTCAAACTTTGTATACGTGATGCTCCTTGAGAATTGAGTTGACACTATTAACAGTTTTGGAATTTGTTAACCCTTGTCGGGCCGACGGGTGGTCAAAAAAAAATGTTGGGTCCAAATTCTGTCCGATCTTACGGAATTCTACTTTGGCTAAAATAAAGCTCCATAAAAAAATTTTGTTGAGTTCCATTAACCCATTGCGGTCCAACAGCTTTTTATAGATTTTTTCAATACTTTACTCTAAATTCGAAACGGTTTGACCAATTGACTTCAAACTTTGTATATGTGATGCTCCTTGAGAATTGAGTTGACACTATTAACAGTTTTGGAATTTGTTAAACCATGTCGGGCCGATGGTTGGTCAAAAAAAATTTTGGGTCCAAATTTTGTCCGATTTTAGAAAATTCTGCTTTGGCTAAAAAGAAAGCCCACCAAAAAATTTTATTGAGTTGCATTAACTAATGCGACCCAACAGCTTTTTATAAAGTTTTTGGTTACTTAACTCTAAATTAGAAACGGTTTAACCGATTTTCTTCAAATTATGTATATGTGTTCCGTTTTGAGAATGAAATTAACTCTTTTAACAGACTTGCAATTGGTTAACCCATGCCGGCCCGACGATTGACAAAAAAAAGATTTGGAAGCAAATTACGTCCAATTTTGCGCCCAAAGAGAAATTGTAGTTCCGTTAACCCAATGGGGCTCAGTGGCTTTTAATATATTTTTGCGTTACTTAACTCTAAATTAGAAACGATTTGACCGGTTGACTTCAAATTTTATATGTGTGAAGCAACTTGAAAATGTTTAGTCTGTTAACAGTCGGTCCTACGATTGGTCAAAAAAAATTTTTTGGAAGTAAATTACGTCAAATTTTGGAAAGTAGTTTGTACTGCTTTGAATTACAGAAAGTTTCAAAAATTACTAGAATAATCCTAGAAAATAGTTTTAAAAAAATTCCTTTCATACATTTTAAAATTTACATGTGTGAACCGTGTGTAATTTTTGTGTTAACTTTTTGCAGTAACATCAACTTCAATTAAACCTCCATTGAGAGGCGCAGCAACGCGCACCGGGTATTATCTAGTTCATATATAAGAGAAGGTTTATTTAAAATTAAGAGCGGTACTGAATCTTTTATTAATTTCTTTTTGTAAAAATCGTTTTGTAAAATTTACAAAAATTTGTTTGTAAAATTCTTAGAGTCAAAATTTTTCATAAATCCACAAATTTCGTACCACAGGCGAAACGGCTGGGTGGCACATTGGTTGAGTGCCGACCTTTCATGCGGAAAGACCCGGGTTCGAATTCTAGTGAAAGTGAAAAAACTTTTCTGGTTGGGTTCAAATTAATGGCATAATCAATAATTAGAAAAATACATTCATATAACAATATAAACAAATGCAAGATATAAACAAAGAATTTAATTGGATAATATAACTCGCAGATGCAGAATACCTTATAACTCAAATACAAAATATTACAACATAAACAAAAAATAGAATTGTAAATATTGAAAATTTAAAACTACGTTTCTACGTGTTATAAGGCCTAGTACTATCTCATGTTTACATTGTATGTGGAATTTAATAAGTCCAGTTCTAATAACACGAATATAATATGATACCTTGTTCCAACATGAACCTATGGTATAGACAGGCTTATTAGCCTAACAGTTGAACAGTTAGCGCATAAAAAAAAAAAAAAAACTTTTCTTTTAAATATTTTTTTGTTGGAAATCTAAACATCCGATTGCCTCTATTTTAACCAAAACATTTATGAATGCAACATTTTTTCAATTTATTTAAAGGTTTTTTAACATATTCATAAGGAATTTTGTTAAATTGTACTTCCTAGTCAAAAATAGTAGTAATTATAAATAGTAGCAATTTTTTTCAACTTTGTTTTCCCTAAATAGTTTTCAAAATCTGCACTTTATTTTTGATATTTGTATTTTCAACTTTACAGTTTAACCATATATCGCAAATTATGCTGTTTTCTTTGGGGAACTTTATAAGTCTAATATTTGAAATTGAAATATTTTCTTTTTTATTCGGGCAATTCAAAACTAAATGTGGTTTAAATTCCACACACATTTTAAAAAAAACGCATATTTAACCACTAATACCAACAAAATAATTCACAAATTCTTTATACTTTAAAAATCATTTATTATACTAGAAATTATATGTAATTTAATCTTACTTTTATACCCGTATGTCTATATAGTCAAAGGGTATAATAAATTTGCCATTACGTTTGTGACGCAGAGAAAGAGTAATGTTAAAGGCGTAGTGAGAATGTTAGAACACTTGCTCAAAATTATTTCTGGTATACCATCTGGTCCAGGAAAAGTATTATCACCCAGTTTATTTAGATAGCTGGAAACTATTTGTTTATTAATATTAATGTCAATAAGAGAAGTTTTTTGATATGTATTCATATAGGAGAAAAAATTTTCATTTGGCGTAAAAAAAAAATCACGATATGAAGTGCTAAAAAACTCACGAAAATATTTCGAAATAGTTGAAGGATCATTACTAGAAAGAGAATTGAAATTCATAAATGTTGGGTAATCATCACATTTACGTTTAGAGTTTAAGAATTTCCGAAATTTTTTCGGATCAGACTTTAATTTAGTTGCCATTAAGTTAATGTAACTATTATTAAGTATTTCAGAAGAAGTTTTAAAATTCTCAAACAATATGACAAAATTATTAATATTGTATAGTTATTGTTATACGCCTGTTAAATGTTTTTGGATGCGAATGCGCCTCAATCAATATGCGAACTTTTTTGATCTTTTTTGACTGATCAGAAATCAGACAACATAAAAAAATATACATATTTATATATTATGTATGTACTTATATATGTAGGTATATATAAATGTATATGGTCATTGGTTTTCGTGTTTTTTGACTTTTTATTTTAAACGATCCTCTAATTTAAAACAAAAATTAAAAACTGATTAAAACGAGGAAGAGTGTGGTAGAGTAGACTGTGTCAACTCTGGGATACCCGTATGACCGTTATATAAACATTATATCATTTTTAAACATTAATTACTTTTGGCAAAATTTCAAACATACCAGCTTTATTAGCTGTAGTTTATTGCTCATATAAAAGAAGGAGTTGTATGGCAGCTACTCGAACCCTCTGCAGTAGACCAACCAAATTTTGCAGTAACTTTGGCCATTACACTAAACTATTTTTGGCAAAATTTCAAACACCCAGCTTCAATAGGTATAGAGTAATGCTCATATAAAATAAGAAGTTGTATGGCAGCTACTCGAACCCACTCCACTAGACCAACCAAATTTTGCAGTAACTTTGGCCATTACACTAAACTATTTTTAGCAAAATTTCAGACATTCAGATTTAATAGGTATAGAGAAATGTTCATATAAAATAAGAAGTTGTATGGCAGCTACTCGAACCCACTGCAGTAGACCAACAAAATTTTGCAGAATCTTTAGCCATGAAACTAAACTACTTTTGACAAAATTTCAGACACGCAGCTGTAATAGGTACAGAGTAACTCAAAAACTAAAGGAGCTAGGATCTTGAAATTTTCGCAAATCCTTTTTTTGCAATAGCCGTCATCGCTATTTAAATCCAGCCATTTTGGTCCATGGGTTCGGGTAGCTGCCATACAACTTCCTTTTTTATATGAGTATTTCTCTGTACCTATTACAGCTACGTGTCTGGCATTTTGGCAAAAGTAGTTTAGTTTTATGGCCAAAGTTTCTGCAAAATTTGGTTGGTCTGTTGCAGTGAGTTCGAGTAGCAGTAATACAACTTCTTATTTTATATGAGCATTACTCTATACCTATTAAAGCTGGGTGGCTGAAATTTTTCCAAAAATAGTTTTGTGTAATGGCCAAAGTTTATGCAAAACTTGGTTGGTCTACTGTAGAGGGTTCGAGTAGCTGCCATACAACTTCTTCTTTTATATGATCATTACTCTATACCTATTGAAGTTGGGTGTCTGAAATTTTGCCAAAAATAGTTTAGTGTAATGGCCAAAGTTTCTTCAAATTTTGGTTGGTCTACTGCCGAGGGTTCGAGTAGCTGCCATACAACTCCTTCTTTTATATGAGCATTACAATACACCTAATGAAGCTGTATGTTTGAAATTTTGCCAAAAGTAATTAACGGGATGATATAATATATATGTTATGGTCATACGGGTATCCCAGAGTTGACACAGTCTACTCTACTACACTCCTCCTCGTTTTTCTCTATAGTCTAGTAAAACAGGTTGTTAAAATATTTTTGTTATAAATATTTAATGCATAAATTCATATTTTATAGTACCTATTGTCGATTGAAATATTGGAAAATTATTTTGCTTAGGACATCTATTAATGGTTAATCTATGCTTATTGTCATACGGGTATAATAAATGAAAATATTATAATTTAGTTATTTCATCAATTTATTAATTATGAATAATAGTGAAATCAATACTTAGAATGTTATCTCAATGTACTCAAGAAAACCTGTAAACAAATGTGAAATATAATGTTTGAGCTTCAATGTTAATGTTTCGTTTTCGAAATGTATACACTTGGAACTATAAGTTACTAATTTATAAGTACAGGGAATTTTTAATTTTTGAGTTTTTTTATTCCTTCAATGGGGAAATTTATGATGATTTTCGAGAATCTGGCCATCCTCCTCCTGTTCCCACCCTTCCATTTTTTTAGGTTCTGGGAAATCAATTGTGAACTCAACCAAAATTTGGAATTTTACCTAGAATTTTATTATCTAAGCAAAAATGGTTTAAACTAAGAGACAATTTCTTCAATTTAAAGAACCCCTTTTAAATTTAAGAAAAACCATTCATGAAACCAGCTATCATTTGACGTTTTCAGATTGAAAATATATCTAACAGAACTCTTGTTATAACAATTTAAATATAGGGCTTTTTCAAACATTGGGAGGCTGTAGCCCCGTAACAGATGGGGCTACAGAAAAAAATTCTTCTACGAAATTATTTCTTTTGCTAAAACAACCCATGGTTAAAATTTCTTTACTCTATTTCAAACGGTGTAAAAGTTTTTGTAAACATACGAAAGGACGGACGGACAGACGGACGGACAGAGTGAAGCTATATAGGCACATTTTTACAAAAATTTTTGAAAATTTGCTAAAAATATGCGAATTAAATTTAATACAAATTTTTATCATGAAAATGTTTATCTTCATATAAATCTTAATCAATGGTAATATATAATAAGAAATTGTGTACGATACTTAAGTTGTGTTAAATTAATTATATAAAGGGTTCTAAATTTGTCATTGTATTTAAGAAATATATTTATTGCATGTTTTGCATTTATAAGTTTTTCTAATAGGTACATATACTAAAAATTTATTTTTTAAATTTTGAAAAATTTGAATTATTAAATTTTATGATAAAAAGCTAATCAAATTTTTCCAATTTTGTAACTGAATGTATTCAACTTTCATATGAAGTTTTTTTGCTTTTCATATTTTTAAATAGATAAATTAGTAAGAATTTTTAATATTTTTGAATAGATAAAATAATTAGAAAATGTTTTTAATATAATAAAGTTAATTTGGTTAATTTCAGAAATACTAATGAAACCCCTGTGCAATGCACAGTAAATATATGTACAATATAATTTTAATTTAAAGGGCAAATTTCTTTATACACAAAATTGTCCGTTATAAAATTTCCATTTTCTACCCTATCCTTGACGCGAATTATCTAGAATTGTGTTTTTTAATGGGGTTGCTGTTATAGCTCTAAAAAAGGCAGTGTAAAGTTGACTGTGTATAAAAAAGGCTTCTGGTAGATATAAGCCAATTCGTTCAAATGTTTGGTCTTAAGACTTATTTATAGGCAATGTTGGATCATCAGCTGTATCTAATGAAATTCTTGGAATAAAATATATTGTTCCGGAATGGGATCCAGTAATTATTAGTGCATTTAAACAGTTTTGCTTAAAATCAAGTAATACTAATGCAGTACTATTGCATAAACCTTTATTTATCGCAACGTTTCTGCACAACATAATTATTCAAGAATACCCGAAGGGTATTCATTGCACCATTGTATTGTACAAATTTCGTACAAAAAAATTAATTTGCGAAAATTTCAAGATCCTAGCTCCTTTAGTTTCTGAGTTATCGTGCGGACGGACGGACTAACAATTTTAATGTGCAATATTTATTTTGCATGTTGGCAATGTCTCGCCAACACTTGTGTATTATATGATATACACGGGTGACTAAGTTACTGCTTACTTACAAAAACAGTAAATTTTTAATTGTTAATTCCTAATAGCCCCACAATAGGTAAAGTTGCTTAATTTCTCAAGGAACTAGCTTCACTTCCCCCGAATTAAATTGTGATATACACCATAATTTGGAATATTACTTAGAATTTTACTATCCGAGCAAAAATAGGTAAAACTGAGAGACACTTTCTTCAATTTATAGAACCGCTTTAAAATTTCAGAAAAACCTTTAACATATGTTAAAACATAATGTTGGACCTTTAAATTGCGTGTATATTAATAGAAAAAAGAAATTGGACTGATATTCAAGTTACAGGTGCTTAAAAATAGCAAAATTTCAATTTTTGAACCCTTAAAGCTACTAAACAGGGGGCTTGACAAAAAAATTTTATTAACTCCCACTAATTTCTCAACTTCACCCAAAATTTTAACATTTTAGCTTGAAGCGTTTAGGATATATGGGGGGTCAAAACTTTTGCTAAAATTAAGTTTTGTATTATGGTAAAATTTAGTACCATATGGCAACCCTAAACATTTGCCTTTCAAAAATTTATAAATTTTATAAAACCAGCTATGTGTTGCCGTTTTCAGATTAAAAGGCAAATGTTGCCATTCGGTACTAAAATTTAACGTTACGCAAAACTCAATTTTAGCAAAATGTTTGCCCACACATATCTTTTGAACGATTAAAGCTAGGGTCTTGAAATTTGGGAGAAGTTAGATATGCAGAAATTAGTAGGAGTCGGCTAACAAAATTTTTGAATTTCCTGTCAAACAGTTCAAAAAAAAATTTTTGAATTTCCTGTCAAACAGTTCAATTGTAAACCAAAGTATGTAATTATATCATATAAATTTTTTTATTTTTTATAAGAAATTCTTATTTAAAAACATATTATATTGGTACCTTCGAACCTCTTCCACTACACCAACTTTAATTTATTCAGAAGTTAGCTATCAAATTTAACTGTTATTGACAAAATTGCGGACATGTAGCTTTATTAAAAAAATAGTCATTCTCATATTAAAGAAGAAGTTGTATGACAGCTACTCGAATCCACAGCAGTAGAACAACCAAATTTTACACAAACTTTGGCCGTGCAATAAACTACTTTTGGAAAAATTTCGGACCCCGAGCTTCATTAGGTATAGAGTAAAGCTCATATAAAAAAATAAGTTATATGGCAACCACTCGAACCCAGTGCACCACTCCAACTAAATTCTACACAAATTTTGGCTTTACCATGTATAGAGTTATTTTTATATAATAAATAATAATAAATACTCGAACGGACAGACGGGCCAACATACATAGCTAAATCGATTTATTTTTCGAATCTGAATCGATCCATACCATTGAGTCTATACCTACCTCCCCTCCTTCCCTGCATCACAAACGTAATGGCAAATTTAGTATACCTTTTCACTTATAGTCAATTACTTTTTTTGGTTTTATTAATTTTATTTTATTATTGAACACAATATGTTATGTTTATAATTAATATGTTTAATTCAATATTTAATTTTACATCTAGAACTTCATTTTTAAAATTGTTTTCAAGTAAGTACTGATTTTTCTTCGGTTATATAGATGTAGGCAGTGATGAGCTGCCAAACATTTTACAACCGGTTCTATAAAACCAAAAACTAAAAATCGTTTTATTTCAATAAAATATCGTTTTATTTGAATAGATTTATTTTTATTTTAGTATGCGTTAGCATGTCAATGAAGGTTGTTCCACGTTAGTTATTCTCATGAAGGGTTTTTTTTAAACCTTAATTTATGAATGAAAAGTATACATTGGACTATATTTTTGTTTTACAGCTGTTAGATAAAATTCCAAAATTTATTATTTTATAACATAGAAGGACGGTGAAAAATTAAAATTTTTCATACAAAATTTAAAAAATTGGTGCTTATTTAAAAAAAAATTGAGAATTTCTCTCTCTACGTGATTGCCTGATAATAACCAGCAGTGGTTGTTTTTAAATATAGTGCCACCTATTAATTAGGTATCAACAAAATTAATTTGTTGATTCCTAATTAACAAACGGTTCTATAAACTACAAAAAATTTAACAACCGGTTCTATAGAACCGGTGCGAACCGGCTACAGCTCATCACTGGATGTAGGTAATATTTTTGTACTTTGACATATGTATAAAGAAAAAAAAAAAACCAAAAAGTATCTATACATTACTAGAAAAGGCATAGTAATAAGGAAAAATCCACCTCATTTTTAAAATTAAAAGTTTTTTCTAATGACATAATTGATAACAAAATGGTTAGAAATAGATGATATTAAGAAAGAGATGAAAAATTGTAGAACAAACAGTGAAGCGGCAGTAATAAAAATATAGTCGTGAAAGCGACGGTAATAAAATAGTGAAAACTTTTCACAATAAAAATATTATATAATTTTTTTTTTGTGCATTCTTTTTGTAATATAAAACAAGTGATGAAAAAACACCAAGGGTTTTTAAAAAAGCACATTTTCAAATTTAAATTGTATTACATACTGAGTTTAATTATACACTGGTGACTAAGTTATTGCTTACTTATAAACAGTAAATTTTATATTTTAAAGTTCTAATAGCCCTTCAATGGGGAAAATTTCTCAAGGACCTAACTTCATCTTACCCCCCCCCCCCCCCCCCCCCCTTCTACATTTTTGTAGGTTCTAGGAATTAAATTGTGAATTCCACAAAAATTTGGAATTTTACTTAGAATTATACTATCTAAGCAAAAATGGGTAAAACTGAGAGACACTTTCTTCAATTTAAGGTACCGCTTTTAAACTTAAGAAAAACCTTTAACATATGTTAAAATATAATGTTGGACCTTTAAGTTTTTAGCTCCTAAACAGGAGGCTTGACAAAAAGAACTTGACAAAAAACTTCTCCCAAAATTTCAAGATCCTATCTTGAACCGTTCAAAAGATATGTGTGGCAAAAATTTTGCAAAAATTGAGTTTTGCGTAATGTTAAATTTTAGTACCGTATGGCAACCCTAAACATTTGCCTTTTAAAAATTTATAAAGCTTATAAAACCAGCTATCGTTTGCCTTTTTTAGATTGAATATATATATCTAACAGAACTCTTGTTATAACAATTTAAATATAGGGCTTTTTCCAACTTTGGGGGGCTGTAGCCCCGTAACAGATGAGGCTACAGAAAAAAATTCTTCTACAAAATTATTGTTTTTGCAATAACTACCAATGGTTAAAATTTCTTTACTCTATTTCAAACGGTGTAAAAGTTTTTGTAAACATACGGACGGACAGAGTGAAGCTATATAGGCACATTTTTACAAAATTTTTTTTGTTTTTTTTCAAAAAGACAAATATGTTTAGGCTTGAAAGGCTTATCATAGAAATTTATAAAAATAGTAACTTAAAATTAATATAGGATGTTCCAATTGTGTACAAGGGTTAACTAGTATTGAAAGTTTGACTGGCATATGGGTGAAATCGTACCATGGTTTCGTGTTCTGGAACCTTTGAAAAGTTCAAAAGCTAACAAACATAGATCTTAAAAACACCATAACTCAGAAACTAATTACGCTATTTTGATGAAATTTATATTCTAGGTTACTAGTAATGAAAGTAGTATGGGAATTGGTTCTCCTCGAGTACGGCTTTTAGAAGCTTTTCTAGATCGAATTGAGGTCAAACTACTATAATTTCGAAACCAAAGAATATAGAACCTTATATTTGGGGTGTTTTTTCTTATTTGTTTTATGTACCTGAAAGTTTGGATGAATAGGAATAGCGGTTTACTTACCACCCCACTATAGCATAATATATTCGAAATTAATAAAGATAAAAAATCAAATTTGATACACTATTTCCAATTTCCGTTCTTTTTTAACACTTTTATATTTTTAAAAGGCTAAGAGTTTTACTATAAAACATATAATGTATTATATTTTATAAATTAAAAACGAAATATTTTTTTAATAAACGAAGGAATTTTTTTATACCCGTATGACTATATAGTCAAAGGGTATAATAAATTTGCCATTACGTTTGCGACGCAGAGAAGGAGTGGGGTAGATATAGACTCAAGTGTATGGATCGGATCAGAATCGAAAATAAAATTGATTTAGCTACGTATGTCCGTCCGTCCGCACGATAACTCAAAAACTAAAGGAGCTAGGATCTTGAAATTTTCGCAAATTCGTTTTTTTGCAATAGCCGTCATCACTATTTAAATCCAGTCATTTTGGTCCATGGGTTCGGGTGGCTGCCATATAACTTCTTTTTTTATATGAGTATTTCTCTGTACCTATTACAGCTACGTGTCTGAAATTTTGGCAAAATAGTTTATTTTTATGGCCAAAATTTCTGCAAAATTTGGTTGGTCTGTTGCAGTCAGTTCGAGTAGCTGCCATACAACTTCCTGTTTTATATAAGCATTACTCTATACCTATTAAAGCTGGGTGTCTGAAATTTTTCCAAAAATAGTTTAGTGTAATGGCCAAAGTTACAGCAAAACTTGGTTGGTCTACTGCAAAGGGTTCGAGTAGCTGCCATACAACTTCTTATTTTATATGAGCATTACTCTACACCTAATAAAGCTGGTATGCTTGAAATTTTGCCAAAAGTAATTAATGTTTATAATAATAATGATATAATGTTTATATAACGGTCATACGGGTATCCCAGAGTTGACACAGTCTACTCTACTATACTCTTCCTCGTTTGTTTTTAATTTTTATTATATCATATCTATATTTTATTAAATTATTACCATAGGTAATATATAATTAAGAAATTGTGTACGATACTTAAGTTGTAAAATTTATTTTTATATTAAAATTAATTATATGAACATTTTTAAATTTATTATTGTATTTTAAAAATACATTTATTGCATATTTTGATTATTAAATTTTGTGATAAAAAGCTAATGAAAGCATTATTGGTTATAACTAACATGAAAAACCATGAAATTATATAAACTTTTATATTTATATTATTACAAATTAATATTGCTTTCGAATAACTTTGAGTTTAATTATATAGAACATTAAAAAATAATTAAATTAAGAGAATAAATTTATAAATGATTGAAAATTGAAATAATTAATAATTAAGGGTACTAAATCATTCAAAAATAAATGCACTACAGCTAATTGTCATTTATCATTTATTATTATTTACATTTATCTCAACTTTATTTGTTTAATATTTATACCCGTGCATACATATATGACATCGGGTATATTAGATTTGCTCCTCCGTTTGTAACGCATCGATCTAGAAGAGCTAGATATAGTGCCAAGGGTACGTATCGGCTCAGAATCGAAAAATGAGTCGATCTAGCTATGTCTGTCTGTCCGTCCGTCTGTGTGTCAGCACGATAACTCAAAAACTAAAAGAGCTACAGTTTTGAAATTTTCACAAAATATTTTTCAATCAACTTCTAGGTTCCCTATTTTTTTTGGTTAAGATCGGACCAAAACTTCGGGTAGCTCTCGAACAACTAACTTTTTTAACTCCAATATTTTAATACAAAAATCTAAAATTTTACTATGTATGCATATTGTATTTAACATGAAATTACATGAATTTTGTTTTTTTTTGTTGTTTGTTTTCTTGTTGTTTTTTGTTTTTGTTACAAAAAGTAGATAACGATTTCGAGTTAGAATTTCATATGATTTAAATGATGCGTAGTTTATTTAAGATAAGCAAAAAAGAAGACAAAGATTTTTTTTAAGTAAATGGCTTCATAAAAAACTTATATATGTATATATTCATATAATATGTATATATACAATATTTTGAATGAATCATTTTATCAATATGATTATATGATGCTTACTTTGCTTAGGTTTAATATATTCGTGAATTAAAAATTAATTAAAAGAGATAGAATTGAAAAATTAGAGCTAGAGTTTTGAAATTCACACAAAACATTTTTTGGACATTTTTAAGGTTCCCTATTCTTTTTGGTTAAGATCAGACCAAGGTTTCGGGGAGCTGCCACACAACTTATTTAAACCAATATAAATTTCTTCAAAAGTAATTATACTAGAAAGACGAAAATTACACACGGTTAGTTTTATAATGAATCAAGCACTTATATGAAGTTTCAAAATTTTACGGCTTCATTTGCGGGGGGCTGCCATACAACTTCTTTGCACCAATATGAATTTCTTGGAAACTGAGTATACTACGAGGATGAAAATTACACACTGTTAGTTATATAATGAATCGAGCACTAATATGGAGTTTCAAAATGTTACGACCCCATTTTCGGGGGCTGCCATACAAAATTGTCAATTCGATAACTGTGAATCTAATGAACCTACGAGGTTAAAATTAAAACTGGGCAAGTAAAGTAATAGGGCAAGTTAGTTGGCAAAGTTGGACATCGCTCGGACCAACTTTTGGGGTGGGCTATTTTTTTTATGGTTTTTTTTTTTATGGTTTTTTCTTTTTTTTTTTGTTTTTAAGCAAAAATTATGGTATAATAAATTAAAAATTTAATTTTTTTTTTTTTTATTTAATTTTTTTTAAGCAAAAATTATGGGATAATAAGCTAAATTTTTTTTTAACTATTTTACTTTTTTATATTTCTTTTTATAATAGCATTTATTATATTTATAATAGCATATGGAAAATAAATAACGGTTAGTGGGTAAGCACGGGTATCTAAAAGTTGACAAGGGCAACTATAATCTTCCTCGTTTTAAATAATAAATTAGTAAGAATTGCTAATATTTTTGAATTGATAAAATAATTAGAAAATGTTTTAAGTATTATATAGTAAACTTGGTTAGACATGTCTTACGAAACTAACAAAAGCTTTTATCGTTTTAAAATGACTTATGGACTTCCCTTTAAATTTGAACCAAATAGGTGTAAAGTATTTATAAGTCGGTTTCACCGACTAACTGTTTCTTTACTTGTTTTAAATATTTTTATAACAAATTTCAGAATAGTTTTTAAAATAAATTACGACAAAATTAAATTTAAAAATGCTGAAGGAAACCCAAAAAAAAGTTTGGAATCACATTAAGTGTTTGATTTTATTGCTCGAACGAGCGCTCTCGAGCTCATTTTTTGAAAGTCTCGCATGAGCACGAGCTTTATTTTTAAAATAAGAGCTCCTGCTCATAAGAGCAAAAACAAAAAATTAAAATAAAAGTAAAGCATGAGCTGATTGTATAAATAATCTTATCAAATCTCACAGATCTGTGAATCTAATTTACAAACAAACACTCTTGCTCATAGTATTTGAGCATAAAAACGAGGAAGAGTGTAGTAGAGTAGACTGTGTCAACTCTGGGATACCCGTATGACCGTAACATATACATTATATCATCCGGTTAATTACTTTTGGCAAAATTTCAAACATACAGCTTTTTTAAGTTTAATGGAATACTCATATAAAAGAAGGTGTTGTATGCAGCTACTCGAACCCTCTGCAATAGACCAATCAAATTTTGCTGTAACTTTGGCCATTACACTAAACTATTTTTGGCAAAATTTCAGACACCCAGCATCATTAGGTGGAGAGTAATGTTCATATAAAATAAGAAGTTGTATGGCAGCTACTCGAACCCACTGCAGTAGACCAACCAAATTTTGCAGAAACTTTGGCCATTATACAAAACTATTTTTAGCAAAATTTCAGACACCCAGCTTCAAAAGGTATAAAGTAATGCTCATATAAAATAAGAAGTTGTATGGCAGCTACTCGAACCCACTGCAGTAGACCAACCAAATTTTGCAAAAACTTTGGCAATAAAACAAAACTACTTTTGGCAAAATTTCAGACACGCAGCTGTAATAGGTACAGAGTGATTCTCATATAAAAAAAGAAGTTGTATAGCAGCTACCCGAACCTATAGACCAAAATGGCTGGATTTAAATAGCGATGACGGCTATTGCAAAAAAACGGATTTGCGAAAATTTCAAGATCCTAGCTTCTTTAGTTTTTGAGTTATCGTGCGGACGGACGGACATACATAGCTAAATCAATTTATTTTTCGATTCTGATCCGATCCATACACTTGAGTCTATATCTACCCCCCCTCCTTCTCTGCGTTACAAACGTAATGGCAAATTTATTATACCCTTTGCCTATATAGTCATACGGGTATAATTATTTTTTACTTTTCTGTTTTTACTTCAATAAAAACGAGGAAGAGTATAATAGTAGAGCATACCGTGTCAACTCTGGGATACCCGTATGACCGTAACATATACATTATGTCATCCGGTTAATTACTTTTGGCAAAATTTCAAACATACTTTATTAAGTTTAGTGAAATACTCATATAAAAGAAGGAGTTGTATGGCAGCTACTCGAACCCTTTGCAATAGACCAACCAAATTTTGCTGTAACCTTGGCCAATACACTAAACTATTTTTGGCAAAATTTCAGACACCCAGCTTAATTAGGTGGAGAGTAATGCTTATATAAAGTAGGAAGTTGTATGGCAGCTACACGAACCCATTGCAGGAGACCAACCAAATTTTGCAGAAACTTTGGCCATAAAACTAAACTACTTTTGGCAAAATTTCAGACACGCAGCTGTAATAAGTACAGAGAAATACTCATATGAAAAAAGAAGTTATATGGCAGCTACCCGAACCCATGGACCAAAATGGCTGGATTTAAATAGCGATGACGGCTATTGGAAAATAATGAATTTGCGAAAATTTCAAGATTCTAGCTCCTTTAGTTTTTGAGTTATCGTGCGGACGGACAGACGGACGGACATACATAGCTAAATCGATTTATTTTTCGATTCTGATCCGATCCATACACTTGAGTCTATATCTACCCCCCTTCCTTCTCTGCGTCACAAACGTAATGGCAAATTTATTATACCCTTTGACTATATAGTCATACGGGTATAAAAATGTTAGTATACTCACTTTTTCAGAGCGTAACATTTAAATTTAAGTAAAAGTTCACGAGAGCAGAAGCAATAGTTTTATATGAAGTAATTTACATAAGTAAAATAGAGCAAATTATTTTAAAGCAATGCTCATTGAAAACGAGGAAGAGTGTAGTAGAGTAGACTGTGTCAACTCTGGGATACCCGTATGACCGTACCATATTTATATCATCCGGTTAGTTACTTTTGGCAAAATTTCAAACATTCAGCTTTATTAGGTGTAGAGTAATGCTCATATAAAAGAAAGAGTTGTATGGCAGCTACTCGAACCCTCTGCAATAGACCAACCAAATTTTGCAGTAACTTTGGCCATTACACTAAACTATTTTTGGCAAAATTTCAGACACCCAACTTCAATAAGTATAGAGTAATGCTCATATAAAATAAGAAGTTGTATGGCAGCTACTCGAACCCTCCGCAGTAGACCAACCAAATTTTGCAGAAACTTTGGCCATAAAACTAAACTACTTTTGCCAAAATTTCAGACACGTAGCTGTAATAGGTACAGAGAAATACTCAAATAAAAAAAGAAGTTATGGCAGCCACCCGAACCCATGGACCAAAATGGCTGGATTTAAATAGCGATGACGGCTATTGCAAAAAAACGAATTTGCGAAAATTTCAAGATCCTAGCTCCTTTAGTTTTTGAGTTATCGTGCGGACGGACGGACAGACGGACGGACGGACGGACGGACGGACGGACGGACGGACATACATAGCTAAATCGATTTTTTTTTCGATTCTGATCCGATCCATACACTTGAGTCTATATCTACCCCCCCCTCCTTCTCTGCGTCACAAACGTAATGGCAAATTTATTATACCCTTTGACTATATAGTCATACGGGTATAATGAGTATACCTAAATTATAAATTTATACTGCTCTGATATAGATAATGCTTTTTATATTTTTTAGTGTCGTAAATATTTATTATTAATGTATTTGTTTTTTCATACTATATAATGTAATAGTGAATTATACTACAACTATACATAATACGATTACTTTATTATTTAAAAGTATTATACCTACCAACACATAGCAAGCTCATAGGCATTTAAAATATAAACTTTTGTTTAGGATTTGCTTGAAATTAGAGACAAACAAATTAACAAGTGATGAAAAAAACCAAGGGTTTTTAAAAAAGCAAATTTTCAAAATTACATAAGGGTTCTTACTGAGTATTTTATGATTTATTTTTATAAAAATATACATAAAAATAAATTATAATACGAGTTATTATAATTTAGTTATTTTATCAATTTATTAATAATTATGAATAGTGAAATCAATAGGTACTTAGAATATAATTTAATGCACTCAAGAAAACCTGTTAACAAGTGCGGAATATAATGTTGGAGATCAATGTAAACATTTAATTTTGAAATTATGTAAGTACACTGGTGAATAAGTTACTGATTTATAAAAACTTGAAACTTTTAACTCTTTAGTCCTAATAGCCCTTCAATGGGGAAGCTTCTCAAATTTTTATAAGCAAACTTATGAAGGTTCTCGAGGCTGCCTACCTCCCCATCTACCCCCACTTTTCCATTTTTTTAGGTTCTAGGAATTAAATTGTGAATTCCACTAAAATTTTGAATTTTACTTAAAATTTAATTATCTAAGCAAAAATGTTTAAAACTAAGAGACACTATCTTCAATTTAACGAACCCATTTTAATTTTAAGAAAAACGTTTAAGATATGTTGAAATGTAATGATGTAGATTTAAATTTTGTATATTACTAAAAAATTTGGATAGGTATTCAAGTTATAGGTGTTTAAAATTAGCAAAATTTCAATTCTTCAAAATATTAAAAATAGAAAAAAAAAGTTAAGTGATTCAACGAAACACAAAAATTAAATTCGAGTAGCTACTTATTTCATTTTAAAATAAAATGTTAAAATTTTTTCTTTTAGCTTTTACAGACCATAGTTTTGGAAGATAGCAGAATTTGTTTTTTAGAATTGGTTTATACTAGGTACAATATTCGAAAATAATTTTGAAATAATTTAAAATATAAGAATTATATCATCTACCAATATATGAAATGGACCTTTTTAATTATAGCCAAAGATAACTAATTAGGTAGTAAACTAAACTTTATCTTTTTGGCATCCTTATTATTTGAAATTAAATATTAAAAGTTTCTTTGCATAAGATTTAAAACGCATTAAGTATGTATGTTAGTACAAAGGAAATGATTGCAAATTCAAAAACCAGTAAAACCGATAAAAAAGCAATTTAA
Source organism: Dolichopus griseipennis (assembly GCA_963082915.1). Classification (NCBI taxonomy): domain Eukaryota; kingdom Metazoa; phylum Arthropoda; class Insecta; order Diptera; family Dolichopodidae; genus Dolichopus; species Dolichopus griseipennis. The sequence goes on along the minus strand of OY720444.1, from coordinate 51,668,609 downwards.
TTAGTACTAAATATAATAATATTACTAAATTTTTTTTAACAAATTATAATCTATATTTAAAAAAAAAATTAAATCATACGCACACGCCGAGCGATAATAATTCTAAAACCAAAAAGTTGTCACAAAGAAAAAAATTCTTATTTCTTTTTCGACAATAACAAACAAAAATATTGAATATTAAACCTATATAGCGAGCACTTAAAAAATTTTTTTTGAAAGGCTCACAAAGTATAGAGCATTAAAATAAAAAAAATTGGCTCGCTCTTCATGAGCAACATAAAGAACAACAAGATATGAGCTCTTTGTTTGGTGAGCAATATAAAAAAAAAACGAGGAAGATTATAGTTGCCCTTGTCAACTTTTAGATACCCGTGCATACCCACTATGGTGTATAAAATAAACCGTAATTTACTTCCCTTATACATTTAACTCATTACCCCATAATTTTGACGCACAAAAAAAAAAAAAAATTAACAAAAAAAAAAAAAAATCACAAAACAAAAACCAAAATTTTCATTCATTGTCCCATAACTTTAGCTTAAAAAAAAAAAAATAAAAATAAAAAAAAAAAAAACAAAAAAAAAAAAAATTGGCCCACCCTAAAAGTCCGAAGTTCCGAGTGATGTCCAACTTTGCCAAGTAACTTGCCCTAGTAATTTATCTGCCCAATTTTAATTTTAACCTGGTAGCTTCATTAGATTCAAAGTTATTGAATCGAAAACTTTGTATGACAGCCCCCCGAAAATGGGGCCCTAACATTTTGAAACTTCATATAAGTGCTCGGTTCATTATATAACTAACCGTGTGTAATTTTCAGCCTCGTAGTATAATTAGTTTTGAAGAAATTCATATTGGTGCAAAGAAGTTGTATGGCAGCCCCCCGAAAATGGGGCCCTAACATTTTGAAACTTCATATAAGTTCTCGATTCATTATATAACTAACCGTGTGTAATTTTCATCCGCGTAGTATAATTAGTTTTGAAGAAATTCATATTGGTGCAAGGAAGTTGTATGGCAGCTCCCGAAAATGGGGCCCTAACATTTTGAAACTTCATATAAGTGCCGGAGTCATTATAAAACTAACCGTGTGTAATTTTCATCCCCGTAGTATAAATAGTTTTGAAGAAATTCATATTGGTGCAAAAAAGTTGTATGGCAGCTCCCCGAAGCCTTGGTCCGATTTTAACCAAAAACAATAGGGAACCTAGAAATTGTCTAAAAATGACTTTGTGAAAGTTTCAGAACTCTAGCTCTTATAGTTTTTGAGTTTGACGGACGGACGGACACACATAGCTAGATCGATTCACTTTTCGATTCTGATTCGATACGTACCCTTGACACTATATCTAGCTCTTATATTTCGATGCGTTACAAACGGAGGAGTAATTTTAATATACCCGATGTTCATATATGTATGCACGGGTATAAAGAAATGAGCTCTGCGAGCAAGAGCAAACAAAATTTTTTTTTTGTATATACCAAAGTATTATAAGAAATTTTTTATTGCGTCTCGTTCTTTGAGAGCAGAACATAAAAATAGAAAATAAGAATAAAACTGTACAAGAGCTGTTTATGAATATCTTGTAAACAAACTCTTGAGAGATACACAAAAATTTTTATTTGTATTGCTCGATACGAGTAGTCTTTTGAAATTTTTTGTTAATAAATTATATATACCGAGCACTTTATGAGAGCTCATGAGCGATAAAATCAAACCTTGATAAAGATATCATAACGTATAAATCAAACGATCCCTATCCACACATGAGTCGTGATATTCACTTGCATTGACGTAATCTTCCAACGTAAGTGAATATTGCTCAGTGCCACACGAGAGTGTAGTAAGTTGTAGTTTCAACTGTTGTCAGTTATCATCAATTTATGAACTTATGAATGTATGTGTAAAATTTAGTTCATTCGAAGATAGTTATCGTCGGAGAATGTTTAGTCAACTGATTTTTCAAAAGCGGAAAGTTTTTGTAATTTTTTATTCATATACAAAAAAAAAGGTTTGTAGCTACCTAAATAAAAAAATGGATTTGTAGATAATATAAGAAATTTAATTTTTTCTTTACATTGAGTAAGTAGGTAGGTAATTTTATTTTACTTATATCATATCTAGGTCATTTAAAAATGGATTATTATTTTAATTAACATCTGTGGGACTGAGCATACATTCATAATTATACAATTTTAAAATTAGGTTCTAAATTTGTTCCTTAAACTAATTGTTTTTTATATCATTAATTATTTTTTGCTATTATTTATTTTAACTAAATTTTATATTTTATCAATCAAAATATATTTATATATTTTATATAATACAAATACATAATATATTTGTTCATTTTTGTTTTTTTTTTAGTATGTAGTTTGAAAGATAAAAAATAACAAATAGAAATAAAACCTAATATGGTAATCTTATATTGATTTTTATCAATTTCCAATACCAGAAATATTTTATATTTTGTCCGGTCTCAAATTTTTTTTGTTTAAGATGCGCACAGTTCAAAAATTTTTAAATAATGAAAAAAAAAGAAAAACAACAAAAAAATTAAAGAAAAAAAAAATCAGTTTTTTGTTTGTGTTGGTTAGTACATCGAGTCTTAAAGTAAAATTTGGTTGCAATGAAACCGGTTTTTTTTTACAACAATATTTACCAAAACCGGTTCGGTGCATAAAGGATTTTAACCGATTACGTCAGTATGACGTCAATGCAACTGATGCAAATTCCCATGTGGCTTGACTGAATGAAAACAATTTCTTAACACAAAATATGCAAGACTGTGACAAACAACGCAAAATAAATGTGTTCAATAGCTACTATGCCAATATTGGCAAGCTGTTAGCACAAAACTTTGAATCTGTATATCAGCCAAAAGTAAGAACCTTAGCTAGATATAACTTTAAAAATATAAGTGTAAGTGAAACAAAAATATTAATAGACAATCTAAAAAACACTAATTCAGCAGGCTACGATATAATACAAACGATAACAATAAAAATCTGTAAAGAAGAATTAGCTGAAAATCTATGTAGCATAATTAATGGATCTCTCAACGAAGGAGTGGTACCAAATCAAATTAAAATTAGCAGAGTAATTCCAATTTATAAGGGAAATGGCGACAGAAAAGTTATAAGTAATTATAGGCCAATATCGATTGCATCAATTATAAGTAAAATAATAGAAACCTAGGTTAACAATCTATTGACAGAGTCTTCTTCTTTAGCTGCTTATCCACTACTGGATGTCTGCGATCACATTTCTAAAGCTCTCTCTATCTTGTGCTGCGTGCATTAATTCTCCCACCGTTTGGAAGCCCGTCCATTGTCTGATGTTTCTAAGCCACGACATTTGCTTTCTGCCGACACGTCTTCTGCCTTCAATTTTACCTTGCAGAATCAGTTGTAGAATATAATATTTGTCATTGCGCATTATATGACCTAGATAAGATGTTTTTCTACGCTTGATTGTTAATAACAACTCACGGTCTCTATTTATTCTACTTAGAACCTCACTATTGCTCACTCGATCTATCCATGATATTTTCAATATTCTACGGTATATCCACATTTCAAATGCTTCAAGCTTATTGATGGTCGTTATTTTTAGAGTCCACGCTACCATACCATAGAGGAGTATGGATCACACGTAGCATTTAACAAACCGGATTTTTGTTTCGAGATTGATATCACGGTTGCATAAGACTTTTTTATATTTTACAAAACTGCTACGAGCATATTCAATTCGGCATTTTATTTCCATATCTGAGTTCCAGTTTTCATTTAGCCAACATCCTAGATATTTAAAACTTGAAACTCGTTCAATTATGGTGCCATTTATGGTTAATGTTGCGCTGTTGAATGTGTTGGTTCTAGAAATAACCATAAAAGTCTGCTGCGGTCGCTTACTGAATTTATAAGTTCTTGAAGTTCAGTTATATTATCGGTAATTAATGTTGAATCATCTGCGTATCGTATGTTGTTGATATTAACCCCATTTACTTTTACTCCAATATTTGTGTTATGTACTGTTTCCTCAAATATAGCCTCAGAGTACAAATTAAAAAGTAAGGGTGACAATACACAGCCTTGCCGTACTCCTCTTCTAATTTCAACGTCTTTTGTAATGAAGTTTTCTGAAACTACATAGGCTTTTTGGTTCCAATACAAGTTCTTGATACACTGAATTTCTTTTTGATCTATATTAATTTTACTCAAAACCTCCATAAGTTTATTATGTTGAACGCGGTCAAAAGCTTTTTCATAGTCTATGAAACAGAGAAAAATATCCTTATGAACGTCTCGGCAGTTTTGAACCAAAACTTGGAGGCCGAAGAGAGCTTCTCGAGTACCAAGACCTGCTCTAAAGCCGAATTGTGTATTACTAATTGTACTTTCACATTTCTTGTAGATTCGGAAGTGAATAATTTTTAAAAAGATCTTTAATGCATGGCTCATTAAGCTTATAAGCCGATGGTCACTACACTTTTTTGCATTTACTTTTTTAGGCAGCGTAATAAATGTTGATTTAAGCCATTCTTCTGGGTATATTCCCGTATCATAGATTTGGTTAAAAATTCTTTCTAAGATGGTTAAATTGTCATCCTCAATTAATTTAAAAATTTCTGTGGGTAATTCATCAGGGCCAGTAGCTTTATTATTTTTTGCTGTTGTAATAGCTTTCCTGATCTCATCTTTTGTTATCGGCGGACCTGAGAGTGTTGATTGTGGTAAAGTGTGGACTTCGGTTCTATTTAGATCATTGAATAACTCTGCTATGTATTCTTCCCAAACTTGTTTTTTTTTGTCTGGATCCAGGATTATTTGGTTATTTCTGTCAACTAGATTCGAATATATTTGCTTACGATGAACTCCAGCAGCTTCCTTTACTTTTTTATGAAGATTAAAATCATCATGTAAGTTTTGTAAATTTTCAATTTCTTGGCATTGTGAGTTTAGCCACTGTGTTTTTGCTGCTCTAATTTTTGATCTTATTATGTTTTGCAGGCGTTTATAGTGGTCACCATTTCCGGTGTTTTTATAGAAACGTCTCTGATTCATTAAATCTAAAATCTCATTTGTCATCCATTTCTGCTTCGGTGTATATGTTCGTGGTCCCAGCTTGGTTGAAGCTACATTTTTCATTGTGTTCTTCACTCGGTTCCACAATTCATGTCCACCTACATTGTTCACGTTGTTGTTTCTGATGAAAGATGTGATTTGGTTATTAAGTTCTTCTGCAATTACAGTTTTGCTAGAGTTATCCATTAATTTTCCTAGATCTAAATGTTTTTTCCGTGTTGGTTTTTTCGCTACTGCTAGTTTGGTTTTGACTTGCGATAGCAGTAAGTTGTGGTCTGATGGGACGTCGGCACCTGGATACGTTGAAACTCTTGACACTGATGTACTGTATCGTTTATTTATTAAAATAAAATCGATTTGGTTTCGGATTATGTTTTGATCGTTATCTTGTGGAGATTTCCATGTGTATAATCGGCGAGGTGGTAAAGAAAACCATGTTTTCATGGCTTTAAGTTCTTGCTCTGTACAAAATTGAACTAGTCTGTCACCCCTCGGGTTTCTGGTGCCTAAACCATGGGGTCCAACAATATTTTCTACTTTTCCACTTCCTATTTTGGCATTGAAGTCTCCCATAACGATGTTAATCTCATGCCTTTTTGTTTGTTTCATAAGTTCTTCGATTTCACAATAAAAAGATTCAACGTCTTCATCAGATTTATCTGCCGTTGGTGCATATACTTGAATTATATTCAGGTTTACGGGCTTTGCACATGTTTTAATCATCATAGTTCTATCCGAGTACGGTATGAAGCCAATTATGCTTTTTTCTATTTCATCAGAAATAATTATACCGACTCCATTTCTATGATCTTTGTTTTGATTTCCGGAGTAATATATTGTTCCACCTGTTGTTTTACATTTCCCGGAATCTGACAGAGTACTTATATGAAAATCAATTAACAGATGATAGACAGTATGGATTTTGAAAAAGTTCAAACACAAACTTTGCACTATTTGATCTAATAAAACCTGTTCAAGATAACTTAGGTAAAAAAAAGAAAATATGCCTCGTATTTTTCGATCTTACCAAAGCTTTTGACACAGTTGATAAGAAAATTCTTTTGCGAAAACTTACTTAACTTGTGCGGAATCTGATAATTATAAAAACGATTTGGTTGATGTCGATTTTGGCGTAATACAGGGTAGTTCACTAGGACCTACACTTTTTTCATGCTATATAAACAGTTTCTCTACACTCAAATAACATGGCACACCCTTTCTATATGCGGATGATTTAGTAGTCGTATCTTCTGAGGATGACTATAGTACTCTGGAGAGAAACATGAATATTGATATGTTGGAAATAAATAAATGGATGTCAGAACATAAACTGACAGTAAATATTGATAAAACTAAGTATATGCTTATTAGAAAGCATGTGAACGTAAACTTAAAACTTACTTTTAATGAAGTGGAAATTCAAGAAGTAACAGTTTTTAAATATCTCGGTGTGTTAATCGGCTCAGAATTGAGTTGGGGCCAACAAATATCAAGTCAAGCTAAGAAGTGGAAAAAAATAGCAGGTGTTTTAAGAGCTGCACAAAAACGAGTTCCATCAGAAATAAAAAGCTTAATATATTATAGTCTGTTTCACTCTACAATTACATATGGTATTCATGTTTGGGGAAATACACATTTAAAATATATAAACACAATGCAAAGAATACAAAATTATGCTATTAAAAACTTATATGGGCTGCCTAGAAGAACATCAACATCTGCGATGCACACACAGTTAAAAATCTTACCTCTGGAGTTATACAAAAAAATGCAACAAGCACTCCAAATTCACTACTTGAAAAACAATTTAATTTATCATAACATGATAATAATGTATAATAATGTATAAAAATACAATAAAAGAAACGCAAATTTAATACATATTAGAAACGCAGAATATAAATATAAAGGATTAGATAGTGTCTTCTCCACAGCTGTTAAAAATTATAATAATATACCAAATGAAATAAAAGCCGTTCCAAATTACAGACTTAGAGTTAATATAAAGAAATACTAATTGTCTCTGCTGCAATAACTAGCTTAAAGAGCACAAAATTAATTTAAAAACGAGGAAGAGTGTAGTAGAGTAGACTGTGTCAGCTCTGGGATACCCGTATGACCGTAACATATACATTATATCATCCGGTTAATTACTTTTGGCTTTATTAAGTGTAGTGGAATACTCATATAAAATAAAGAGTTGTATGGCAGCTACTCGAACCCTCTGTCGTAGACCAACCAAATTTTGCAGAAACTTTGGCCATAACACTAAACAATTTTTGGCAAAAATTCAGACACCCAGCTTCATTAAGTGGAGAGTAATGCTCATATAAAATAAGGAGTTGTATGGCAGCTACTCGAACCCTCTGCAGCAGACCAACCAAATTTTGCAGAAACTTTGGCCATTACACTAAACAATTGTTGGCAAAAATTCAGTCACCCAGCTTCTTTAGGTGGAGAGTAATGCTCATATAAAACAAGAAGTTGTATGGCAGCTACTCGAACCTACTCCACTAGACCAACCAAATTTTGCAGAAACTTTGGCCATAAAACTAAACTACTTTTGGCAAAATTTCAGACATGCAGCTGTAATAGGTACAGAGTAATGCTCATATAAAAAAAGAAGTTGTATGGCAGCTACCCGAACCCGTGAACCAAAATGGCTGGATTTAAATAGCGATCACGGCTATTGCAAAAAAACGAATTTGCGAAAATTTCAAGATCCTAGCTCCTTTAGTTTTTGAGTTATCGTGCGGACGGACAGACGGACGGACATACATAGCTAAATCGATTTATTTTTCGATTCTGATCCGATCCATACACTTGAGTCTATATCTACCCCCTCTCCTTCTCTGCGTCACAAACGTAATGGCAAATTTATTATACCCTTTGACTATATAGTCATACGGGTATAATAATTAGTTATACTTTGTTTTGTACTTAATACTTTTGAGTTTACTTTGCCATATTAATTCGATGTTCGAATCTCGTTCAGAGTATATTTTTTTTTAAATTCATAATTTTTTTTTTAATTCACCTTTTTAGCACATTTTCAAAAAATTTTGTAAAAATGTGCCTATATAGCTTCACTCTGTCCGTCCGTCTGTCCGTCCGTCCGTCTGTCCGTATGTTTACAAAAACTTTTACACCGTTTGAAATAGAGTAAAGAAATTTTAACCATGGGTAGTTTTTGCAAAAAAAATAATTTCGTAGAAGAATTTTTTTCTGTAGCCCCACCTGTTACGGGGCTACAGCCCCCCAAAGTTGGAAAAAGCCCTATATTTAAATTGTTATAACAAGAGTTCTGTTAGATATATTTTCAATCTGAAAACGACAAACGATAGCTGGTTTTATAAACTTTATAAATTTTTAAAACGCAAATGTTTAGGGTTGCCATACGGTACTAAAATTTAAAATTACACAAAACTCAATTTTTGCAAAATTTTTGGCCACGCCAAAAATCTTCTGAACGGTTCAAGTTAGGGTCTTGAAATTTTGGGAGTAGTTAGGTACTCAGAAATTAGTAGGAGTCGGTTAACAAAATTTTTTTGGCAAGCCTTCTATTTAGGAGCAATAAGGGCTCGAAAATTGAAATTTTGATATTTTTAAACACCTGTAACTTGAATACCTGTTCAAATTTTTTTTTAGTGATATACAAAATTCAAAGCTCTATAATTATATTTCACCATGTGTCAAAGGTTTTTCTTAATTTTGAAGGGCGACGAAGCTACAGCCCCCGCAAATTCCAAAAAAGCCCTATATTTAAATTGATATAACAAGAGTTTTGTTAGGTTTATTTTCAATCGAAAGGAGAGCTGCTTTTATAAGCTTTACAAAAATATGTTGCTTAGATTTATAGGGTTGCCATACGGTACTAAAATTTACCATTATGCAAAACTCATTTTTTGCAAAATTTTTGGCCCCACATATCTTCTAAACGGTTCAAGCTAGGGTTTTAAAATTTTGGGAGAAGTTAGTTCCTCAGAAATTAGTAGGAGTCGGTTAACAAAATTTTTTTATCGTGCCCCCTGTTAAGGAGCTATAAGGACTCAAAAATTTAAAGTTTGCTATTTTTAAACACCTGTAACTTGAATACCTGTCCAATTTTATTTTTATTAATATACAAAATTTAAAGGCCCAACATTATATTTTAACATATGTTAAAGGTTTTTCTTTAATTTAAATGCGGTTCCTTAAATTGAAGAAAGTGTCTCATTTTTTCTTAGATTGTATAATTCTAAGTAAAATTCCAAATTTTTGTGGAATTCACAATTTAATTCATAGAACCTAAAAAAATGGGGGGACGGAGGGGGGGGGTGGTTATATGAAGTTAGATCCTTGAGAAACTTGGCAACCTTCCCCGTTGAAGGGCTATTACAACTTTAAAATAAAAACTTTACTGTTAGCAGGAAATTTTATAAGTAAGCAGTACCTATTTCCAAGTAAATATTTCCAAAGTTAAACTCAGTATGTAATAAAATAAAAATTTGAAAATGTGCTTTTTTAAAAACCCTTGGTTTTTTTCAACACTTGTTTTTTAGGTTTTTTTTTTAATTAAATATAAAGAAAAAAATATTTTGAATTTTCTGTCAAACAGTTCAATTACAATATATGAAATTCTTATTTATTTAATACATAATAGTGGGTATGTATGGGTAACTAAAAGTTGATAAGGGCAATTATAATCTTCCTCGTTTTTTTTTTAATTTATTAATTTATATTTTCTTCTTTTTTCTCTCTTATAACTGAATAACAAATTATAATGTATAAATTTAAAACAAGTAAAGAAACAGTCAGTCGGTGCAACCGACTTAGAAATACCCTACACCTATTTGGTTCAAATTTAAGGACATATCCATAAGTCATTTTAACACCATAGAAGCTGTTATTAATTTGATCGTAAGACATAGCTAACCAAATTAACTGTATAATACTAAAAACATTTTCTAATTACCCTATCTATTAAAAAATATTACAAATTCCTACTAATTTATCTATTTAAAAATATTAAAAAACAAACAAACTTGAAATAAATAAAAATATATTTATTCCAATTCAATTACAAAATGAAAAAATTCTAATTATTAAATTTTGTGATAAAAAGATAATCAAAGCATAATATATTTAATAATCCAAATTTTTAAAAATTGCAATTATTTTAAATGGTTAGTTTATATACCTAATAGAAAAACTTATAAACGCAAAATATGCAATAAATGTATTTCTAAAATACAATTAAAAATTTACACCTTTTCATATAATTCATTTAAATATAAAAATAAATTTTATATAAATGCAGCAAGTACCTTTGAACATAGCTGAACCACTACAATTAAGTCTAGATTTCGGAGACACATAGGATATAGGAAATATATTCTTTGGCTTCGAAATTAAACTCGACAACAACCAATTCCCATGGTACTTTCATTACTAGTAACCTACTGTTAAATTTCATCTAAATACCGGCATTATATTTTGAGTTATGGTGTTTTTAAGATATATGTTTGTTAGTCCTTGAACTTTTCAAGGGTTCCAGGACCCGAAATTATGGTACGATTTCGCCCATATGCAGTCCCGTCATACTTTCAATACTAGTTAACCCTTGTACACAATTGGAACGCTCTATCTTAATTTTAAGTTACTAGTTTTATTAATTTCGATGATAAGCTTTTACACATTGGGGGGTCTAAAAGAGGTTCTGAACCACCACTCCAATTGATCCCGAATTAGGGGGGCACGCAAGAAATAGTAAAGAACACCCCTGTGGCAAATTGGAAGCTTCTACATTTGTTTCAAGTAACTATCTTTATTAATTTCGAAAATATGCTTTAAGGGCCTAAGAACTGAGTGGCTGGTCCCCGATCACTACTCCAATGGGGCCCAAATTTCAAAGACACTTACGAAATAGGAAGGGACACCCTGATACCAAATTTGGAGGTTCTATCTTCATTGGTTTCGGAATTATGCTCGTTTGGCCTAAATTCGATCAAAAAGTTCTAAGTTCCGAACCCATTGTCCAATCCTCACCGTACGTAATCACCGCCGTAGTTTCGCTGCCAATAACCTACAGCACAAATTTCATGAAGATAACCTCATTAGTTGTTGAGTTATCGTGATTTTTTATATATGTTCCTTAGCCCTGATATCGATTAAAAGGTCCGGAATCTGAACCGTTGGGCTGATTTCGCCCTTATATAGTCCGCGCTGTACTTATAGTACTAGTTAACCCTTGTACACAATTTGAACGGTCTATCCTAATTTTAAGTAACTATTTTTAGTAATTTCGATTATAAGCCTTTAAAACTTGGGAGGTCTGAGAAGGGTACAGAACCACCACTCCAATTGATCCCAAATTAGGGGAACACGCAAGAGATAGTAAAGAACACCCTTGTGGCAAATTGGAAGCTTCTACATTTTTTCAAGTTGTTATCTTTATTAATTTTAAAGATATGCTTTAAGGTCTTCGGAAATGTGTGGCTGGTCCCCGACCCACTACTCCAATGGGACCCAAATTCACAAGACACTTAGGAAATAGGAAGGGACACCCTGATACAAAATTTGGAGGTTCTATCTTCATTGGTTTCGGAATTATGCTCGTTTGGCCTAAATTCGATCAAAAAGTTCTAGGTTCCGAACCCATGGTCCAATCCTGACCTTACGCAATTCCCGAAGTATTTTCATTACTAGTAACCTACAGCACAAATTTGATGAAGATAGCGTCATTAGTTGTTGAGTTATCGTGATTTTTTATATTTGTTCGTTAGCCCTGAAACCGATTAAAAGGTCCAGAATCCGAACCCATGGGCCGATTTCGCCCATATGCAATCCCCGCCGTACTTTCAGTCCTAGTAACCTACAGTTAAAATTTCATCAAGATAGCTCCATTATTTTTTGAGTTATCGTGCCTACGGACGGACGGACGGACATGGCTATATCGACTAAGGCGGTCACGCTGATCACAAATATATATACTTTTCCATATCTAGCTCGCTTCCTTTAGGTGGTTACAAACACCATACCAAAGTTAATATACCCCTTTACCTATTCTATAGGTGTAGGGTATAAAAAACAAGGAAGATTATAGTTGTCCTTGTCAACTTTAAGTAACTCGTGCATAATCACTGCCCTTTCAGCTCACCAATAATTCAAAACCAAGTCAAAAAAAAACGAGGAAGATTATAGTTGTCCTTGTCAACTTTAAGTAACTTGTGCATAATCACTGCCCTTTCAGCTCGTAGGGAGCGTGACAAAAAACATTTGTACACCGACTCCTACTTAGTTCTGAGGATCTAACTTCTCCCAAAATGTTAAAACTCTGACTTGAACCGTTTAGAAGATATGTTTAATGGTTAATTTTTTCCATATTCATTTCTATGAGTATTTTCAATAAATATTAGGGATGTTTTTTTAAATTCATTTATTTTAGATTTTGACGTATTTTCATTAACTGAAACGTGGTTAAATCCAACCAAATTAGACTTAGAACTTTTTGATAACTCTTACACAGTTTTTAGGAAGGCTTGACTTGATTTGCATTTACATTAATATAATGACAGATTACATTAATATAATGGTAAAGCATTACGAGGAACATTTTATGATTCCGAAACATATTGGGACTGAATGTGAATATGTATTTATTGATAAATTAAATACTAATTATTTGCAACAAGTCTCAGAAATTTGCAACTTTTAGGGTAAACAACTTGATTTAGTATTTACTTTTGAATGAAACAATTTAATTTTCTGCGAAAATACCGTCCCTTTAATAGGCATTCCACCCACCATTAAGTTTTACTCTTTGTGTAAATTCACCAATCAATTCTGATTATTCTAATTCTTATAGTTTTAATTTTAACAAAGCTAACTTTGCTGCTTTAAAGGAATTCATTAGTTCCTTTGATTTTTATTCCGTATTTAATAATACTCCGCCCTATGCTCCACGGACGGGGTTGCAGGACAATGATGATGAGATTTAATAATGACAAAAAGGTTTTATGTTTTATTTTTACGGGGTTCCACAAGGCAGTCACTTAGGTCCTCTGTTTTTTTATTATCTCGATAAACGATGTTTCTTCAGTCGTCTTAATCCGATTTGTTTTAATTATTGCTTGAACGGAATTAGCATTTCTAAAACGAATTCTATTAAAGACCTAGGCGTTTACTTCGATGATAAGCTTAATTTTAAACTTCATTTTTATTATAATTATAAATAAAAAGAAAAGGTCTAAAGAATTGAATGATATTATGTTCTTAAATCTTTATATTCTTGTCTTGTTAGACCTAATTTAGAATATGCTAGCTAAGTTTGGTCACCATTTTACGAGGTACATATTAATAGGGTAGAGGCGGTGCAAATTTTTTAAGATTTACTGTGAGAAATCTTCAATGGTCAAACCCTCTGATCTTATCTCCTTATGAAAATAGGTTGAATTTAATTCACTTGAAAACTTTAAAATTAAGACGAGAAGTTGCTGATGTTATTAATAAACTCTCAAAAACTAAAGGAGCTAGGATCTTGAAATTTTCACAAATTCGTTTTTTTGCTATACGTCATCGTTATTTAAATCCAGCCATTTTGATCCATGGGTTCGGGTACCTGCCATACAACTTCTTTTTTTATACGAGAATTACTTAGTACCTGTTACAGTCGCGTATCTGAAATTTTGCCAAAAGGAGTATAGTTTTATGGCCAAAGTTTCTGCAAAATTTGGTTGGTGTATTGCAAAGGGTTCGAGTAGCTGCCATACAACTTCTTATTTTATATGAGCATTACTCTATACCTATTAAAGCTGGGTATCTGAAATTTTGCCAAAAATAGTTTAGTGTAATAGCCAAAGTTACTGCAAAATTTGGTTCGTCTATTGCAAAGGTTTCGAGTAGCTGCCATACAAATTCTTATTTTATATGAGCATTACTCTATACCTTTTGAAGTTGGGTGTCTGAAATTTTGCCAAAAATAGTTTAGGTAATGGCCAAAGTTACTGCAAAATTTGGTAGGTCTACTACAGAGGGTTCTACTACTCCTTTTATATGAGCATGACATTACACTTAATAAAGCTGGTACGTTTTATTAGGTGTATTTAATTTTCCCAAAAGTAATTAATGTTTATAATAATAATGATATAATGTTTATATAACGGTCATACGGATAGCCCAGAGTTGACACACTCAACTACACTCTTCCTCGTTTTATATACATTTAGTTGTTTTTATTGTTCACTTATATTCGTCAATTTTTTTTCTTAAGACGTCAAAAGTAAAGCAGGAAGAAAGAATTTACCTGGTTAGGATAAAGGTAAGATATTTAATGGATTAAGTTTTACGATATAGCTCGGAAGAATTAAAAAATCTCTACGATTATATTGATTTCTCAAAGCAAATAAGAGAAATTGTTTTTGCACGGATGCTATTCTATCAGAAAGTATTTGAAATGCGGCATCCCGAACAATATTATTATATTCAACAATAGACCGTACTAAGGAACAATAAAGAGCTTAAGTTACAGTAATGTTGTTAAATTCTTTAGCTCTTCTTTTTATAAATACGAGCATTTTGTTTGTCCTGGAAATCATATACTAATAATAAAAAAGGAAGTTCAGTTTATCGTCCAACAGAATTCTTAAATCAGTAATAGTTTTAACCCTTTCAAGGTTTACATTATTAATATTATAACCAAAAGAAATGGTAAATCTCTTTTTCAACTTTTAGTTTTAACTTATTAGGGCAACATTCTTCTAAAGTAGTGAAACATCAAAACTATTTTTAATTACATCATAAATCTTGAGATCATCAGCAAATGCAACATGTGACACACCGAAAAGTTTACTAGAAAAATAGGAAATCAATGTATTAAACAAGAGTGGACCTAAATGGATATCTTGTGGTACTTCAGATGTAACATTAATTGAGTCCGACAAAAATTCTCGAAATTTGATATTTTGCTATCTATTTGTTATATAGGAAAATATCCATTAAATAAAAGAGCCCGAAATGCCTAAAATTGCACGTTTGTTTGATAGAAATTTGTGATCACGATCGAATGGATGGCTAAAAGAGTAAAAACTATCAATTTGGTGCCCATTTTCCATTTCATTAAGGATTTCAGAAGTGTAAATTAAAAGGTTTGTTGTTGTGGAACGACCTTCTCTGAATCGATGTGGTTGTTCGTTTAGTTTTGTTTTAATTATGAGCGTAATTTTGTCTACAATAATATTTTTGGAACAACTTTGGAATAGTTGATAGATAGCTACACCACGGTAATTTTCGACGATTGATTTATCACCCAAACATACCTACCGCATGAATAACAACTATAAGTTAATTTACGTGTTTTACATTCTGGAGCATGGTATTTAACTTGTCTATATTTAGTAAGTGAAATATTGAAAACATTAATTTTGTTTGCTTCTAATTATTGGCTTCTGATGCTTCTGATATATTTAAATTCTAATTCAAATATAGAATTGTTGTTGTTTAGACGGGGGGGGGGGGAGCAAGTCTCCCTTACACATAGGCCTTGCGGCCCGAAATATAGAATTAATATATATTAAATCGAGGAAGAGTGTAGTAGAGTAAACTGTGTCAAATCTGGTATACCCGTATGACCGTATTATAAACATTATATCATCCGGTTTATTATTTTTCGCATATTGGTTATTTTTTCAAACATTTAGCTTTATCTATCTTCTATCTTTCTATCAATCTATATATATAAAAGCGAAAGTTTGTATGTTTGTTTGTTTGTTTGCTAAAAAGAAAGCCTCAAAAAAAATTTTGTTGAGTTCCGTTAACCCATTGCGGCCCAACAGCTTTTTAAAGGTTTTTTCATTACTTTACTCTAAATTAGAAACGGTTTGACCGATTATCTTTAAATTTTGTATACGTGATGCTCTTTGAGAATTGAGTTGACACTATTAAGAGTTTTGGAATTTGTTAACCCATGTCGGCCCGACGGTTGGTCAAAAAAAAATTTGGAAGCAAATATTGTCCAATTTTGCGAAGTACCGTAAAGTTCTGAATACAATACCCGGGTACTCTAATTGGAAAATGGCAATATTCTGAAAAAATAATAAATCCAATTAGTATACCCGGGTACACTAATTAGTTTTCTATACCCGGGTACACTATTCGGAACAAAAAAAAATTATATATGATAGGGAATGTATTATGGAAAATAAAATTAATTAGTATAATTCACAAAACAAAATAACTATATTACTTATTCAAAATAAAAAAATATATATACATAGCTTATTAAAAATAAAAAAAATCTGCAAGTATACATTAATGCATTAATAATAGAAAAACTAGATACATTTATTAAGATATAGTCTGATTAAATTTTTTAAATAATTTTTTAAACTATTACTTATTAGCCATTTAAAACAATTCGAAAAGCTCCTCTGTATCAACTTCACTGGAAGTTTCGCTCATATATTCATCATCATCAGAAGAAGTCTGACTATCAATTACACGTTCATCAATAGTTTCTATATCATCATCAAAATTCGCTAAGTTTGCATTAGCTTAATCAACCCCGACCAGCTCATAAGTTGTATTATTTGGTTCGGTTTGGATTTCAGAAATATTTGATTCATGTACGTCCCCGCAAGATTTAAGAATTTTTTGAAGGCGACTATTTAATTTTCCAAACATTTTTCTTTTCCAAACTCTCCAACTCCGCAACACTCAAATGATCTTTCAATGATTTCTGGCGAAATTTGTTTTAAAGCTGAAGATGTAAAATCAACAATATCTTGATAAGTCGGTTTTTTCCTGTATCCTTTTTTTGTAAATTCCTCTTTACCATTTATAAGCCAATCATTCCAAGCAGCTCTCATAAAATTTTTAAATGGATAGTTAATTGAAACATCCAATGGTTGTAAAAATGATGTAGTTTTTGGAGGTATTATGATTGACTCTGCATTGCATAGCTTCTTTAGTTCTTTTGTCACTTCATCTATTAAATGGCAACTATAAGAATCCATTATTAAAAGTAACTTTTCAATACCAAAAAAAACTGTTCTCTTTATGGAAACACGTTTTCATCCAACGTAACATTAAATCTGTGGTCATCGAACCACCCAAACTAACACAATGATCGATGTCTTTTGGCAAATTAACTTTTGGTATTTTTTTTAATCCTTTTAGTATAATAAGAGTGCGTACCAATTTTCCCGCAGCGGAGATACATAGAACAATAGTGAAACGAATAACTACCTACCTAATTTGTTTTGGTAAAATTAATGACTTTATTGATAAAGTAATGAGATTTATTTAATATAAAATTGTAATAAGGTAAGGTAGTATAGATAAGGTAGCTAAATGAGTTATTTATCTAGGATTTATAATTTTTATTATTACTTTAATAAAAAATTTGAATAAAAATTTATAATTTTTATTAAAACAGTCAAAACATAATTCCAATATAAAGTTCGAAATTTATTTGCGAAAAAACAAATCCAATTAGTGTACCCGGGGTACTTTATTGGGGGGGGTACTGTATTCAGAACTTTACGGTACTGCTTTTGCTAAAAAGAAAGCCTCAAAAAAATTTTTGTTGAGTTCCGTTAGCCCATTACGGCCCAACAGATTTTTATATGTTTTTTCATTACTTTACTCATTAGTTTAGAAATGGTTTGACCGATTTTCTTCAAATTTTGTGTACGTGTTCCGTTTTGAGAATGGAGATAACTCTATTAACAGATTTGGAATTTGTTAACCCATGCCGGTCCGACGATTGTACAAAAAAATTTTTAGAAAGAAATTACGTCCAATTTTGGCAAGTTTCACTTAGGGCAAAGAGAATGTGTCAAAAAATTTTTTGTTGAGTTCCGTTAACGCATTGCGGCACAGCGGCTTTTACAGATTTTTTCGTTACTTTACTCTAAATTAGAAAAGATTTGACCGGTTGACTTCAAATTTTGTATGCGTGAAGCAACTTAAAAATGGAGTTGAGTCTGTTAAGAGGGTTGGTGTTTGATAACACATGTCGGTCCTACGATTAGTCAAAAAAAAATTTTTGGAAGTAAATTACGTGTTTTCTAAAATTAGACGTAGTTAGTACTTTTTTGATTACAGCAAGTTTAAAAATTACTACAATAAAAAAATCGAAAAGGATCTTGAAATTTTGGGAGAAGTTAGATCCTCAGAAATTAGTGGAAGTCGATTAACACATCCCCTGTTTAGGAGCTATAAGGGCTCGGAAATTGAAATTTTGCTATATTTAAACACCTGTAACTTGAATAGCCGTCCAATTTTTTTTTTATGAATATACAAAATTTTAAGATCCAACATTATGTTTAAACATATATTAAGGGTTTTCTTAAATTTGAAAGAGAACCCCTAAATTGAAGAAATTGTCTCTAGTTTTAACCATTTTTTCTTAATTAATAAAATTCTACGTAAAATTCCTAATTTTAGTGGAGTTCGCAATTGATTTCCTAGAACCTAAAAAACTGTAAGGGTGGGGATAGGAGAGGCATGGGTAGATCCACCATAAGTTTGTTAAGCAAAAATTTTGGGAACCTTCCCTATTGAAGGACTACTAGATTTTAAAAATTAAATCATTTATGTTTTTATATAACAGTAACTTATTCAAGTAGCTCCAACAATATATTTTGTACTTGTTAACAGATTTTCTTGAATGCATTGTGATTATATTCTAGTATGGACTTCACTATTAGTCATAATTAAAAATAAATAAAAAAAAAAATAACTAAATTATAATATTATCATTTATTTTTATATATATTTTTATAAAAATAAATGATAAAATACTCAGTAAGAATCCTATATAATTTAGAAATTGTGCTTTTTAAAAACCCTTAGTTTTTTTTATCACTTGTTTTGAAAAAGATCTAAAAAAGAAAAAGAGAGCTGCTTTCTTAAGTTTTACAAAAATGCATCACTTAAATGTACAGGGTTGCCATACGGTACTAAAATTTACAATTATGCAAAACTCAATTTTTGCAAAATTTTTGGCTACTCATTTCTTTTAAACGGCCTTTTAAACAGTAGTTAGATCCTCAGAAATAAGTAGAAGTCGGTTAACAAATTTTTTTATCACGTCCCCTGTTTAGGAGCTATAAGGGCTCGGAAATTGAAATTTTGCTATTTTTAAGCACCTGTAACTTGAATACCTATTCAAATTTTTTTTTGTTAATATACAAAATTTGAAGATCCAACATTATACTCTACATATATTAAAATATTTTTTTAAATTTAAAAGCCATTCTTTAAATTGAAGAAAGTATCTCTCAGTTTTAACCATTTTTGCTTTATATAATAAAATTCTAAGTAAAATTCCAAATTTTGGTAGAATTCACAATTTAATTCCTTGAACCTAAAAAAGTTGGGGAGGATTAGATCCTTGAGAAATTGGGTAACCTTCCCCATAGAGGGGCTATTAGGACTTAAAAATTTACTGTTTCTATATGTTAGTAGTAACTTAATCTCCAACGTATATATTTCTTAAATTAAACGTTAACATTGAAGCTTCAACATTATATTCCGATAAAATAAATCCTTGGTTTTTTTCATCATTTGTTTTTAGTTTCTTTAGAATATTGTTAATCACCTGGGAATAGGAATGACATGTTACCAAACCCCAAGTCGGTTTGAGAGTCAACTCCATTTTCAAGTTGCTTTCAAGAAAATATCAAGAAAAGTGTATAATGGTCAACAGAATTAGTTTCAATATATTTTTTTCATGCAGAATTATGTTTGTATTGTAATGATTTTTATTGAGAATTATATCCATTGAAGGGTGATATTCAACTATAATGGTAATGATAATTTTCTACGGGACGCCCATCAATTTTCATGGTCTGAAGAAAAAACAAGGTCTAGTTGTCTGCCTAACTTATTAGTAACACAACTGATTTGTTGCAGATCTAGAGAAGAAATTATTTGTATCAGACCATAATCGTTTCAAATTCGGAAGATTAAAATCACCTAGAATTAAAAGACTATCAATGTTGTGCGTTTGCATTGGGTATTGGTAATGGCAGTTATGAGTTTATTATAACACTCAATTTTTTTTAGATTACGGGAAACGCATATCATATATCTTTCTGACTGGAAGATATGTATATGCGAACATGATGAATCAATTAACTTTTAATAGACTATAGGAACTTTGACATAAATCATTTCAAATAGGTCAGAAGATGGCAAATTAACTAAACTGCGTACAATATAATACAAACTTAACACTATAAATTTAAGCTTTAGTTTTGATAGAGTTTAATTCGTCTGCTGAATAATGAAAAAATGTATGATAGTTATACGTCGTTTTTCGATTATAGCGCCATTGGATTCGCCTTATTCGATTTTATATGTATAAGTATTTTGCAATATGCTAAGTGTTTTTGATAAATATTAAAACACTTAATTAAATTAAAAAACAAAAATAATGTAAAATATGTTTACGTTCTTCTATTTTATATTCTTAAATTTTTATAAAAATTTAAAACATCTTAGAAGTCGTGAGTCATTATATATCATTCCATGAATTCTAATAATAATAAACAAAGTAAAATTCGACAAAAAAATAATTTCTTATTAAATAAAAAAATTAAAACAACGTAAAATCTTTCAACTAAATTATTTTACTATTTAAAATTATATACTATTTAAAATAATTTTTAATATAATTTTCTGAAGTTCTGAGACCCTAATCAAAATTTTTTTTTTTAAAAAAAGCTTCAAATGCATTTTGCTCTAAAATATATTTTTCATACACCTTGTTTTATTTTCCAGCAGACGAATTTATTCTTTTTATGTTTGTATGTTAAATTAACAAAAAAAAAATTTTACTTTCTTTTTCATTCTTTTTCCTCATTATAAATAAAATAATTTACATAAATGTTTACATTATCTAATATTTAAATTAGTTAAACAATTCAAATTAATTTACTCAAATACTTTGTAGACTACATAATCTTAAATCTAATAAATATGCCTGTTGCTCTTTGAGTATTGAGTATGGAGTTATTTTTAATCTTCAAATTGTTTTTTTGTGGTTTTTTATCGCATCCTATTAGTGAAAAGTATTATAATTTCAAAATTATCAACAGAAATACGTTTTACTTTAATTGTTGTGGATAAATAACGAATTTTTGCAAGTTATAAAGTATTCGTTAATTTTTATTAAGAGTTAAAACTTTTTGTATTTACCGTTAATTTTACATATTAATTTTAGGATTTATGGATTTTTTTGTTTTTATTTTTTGTATTTGTTTTTTTTTTGGGTAGGGCAAATTTTTCTTTTCTTTTTATGGTTTTTTTTTAAGCAAAAATTACGGGGAAGAGTGGGTAAATATTTTACTCTTTTATACATATTTTTTTTTATAATAGCATAAGGGAATTAAATAACGGTTTATTTTATACATGATAGTGGGTACGCACGGGTATCTAAAAGTTGACAAGGGCAACTATAATCTTCTTCGTTTAATATATTTATTTTAGTTTCTTATTAAGCACCCCCAAAAGTTACAGTAAGGCGCTGATGTACTTGCTAAATGAATATATAGTTTTACTATTGAGTTCTGATATTTTACGTATATCATTATACAAGTAATGAAAGAAACCAAGGAATTTTAAAAAAGCACATTTTTGGGTAAAAATATATAATTTGAAGGAAGTTGATAATATAATTTATTTAATCCATTAATAAATTTTAAATTATGAATAATAATGAATTCCATATTTAAATAAATACAAGCCAATCTAGAAAAGCTGGTAACATGAGTCGCAATAAAAAGTTAGAGTTTCAATGTGTCAATATTGTTACTTTGGAAATATAAGCACAAAAACTGAAAAGGTAATGAGTTTTTAAAAAAGAATTTTTAAAATTTTTAGTTCTAAAAGCCCTTAAAACGGGAAGGTTTTCAACTTCTGTGCAATCTTTTACTGATTCTCAAGGATATAACTTAAATTTTCAAAAGCAAGAAAAAACTTTAACACATGTTAAAATATAATGTGGGAGCTTTAAGTGATGTATATTACATAAAAAAACTTTAAACAGAAACTTCGAAAACATTAAATTTCGAATTTATAGAAATTTATAGATTTCGGTATTCCGTCTTGCTTTTCTACGCAAAAGAAAGTGCACATACAGAAGATTGTATGATTATATTAACGGTTATTTAGGATAAACCGCATAATTTACTTTTTCAATTCGGAAAAAGACTTTTTAAATTTTTTATTATATTGAAGTGGTTATGATGAAAATATAACTTTTGAATTTATATATGTACCTATGACTATGTGTACTTATTTATGTCATATATGACTGTTAAATATCAAGATATTAATATTTATAAAATTATTTCTTTTCCAGCAATAATCGATCAATTGAAATTTTCAAGCATTTGTTTAGAAAATTTTAATATTGGCATTCAAAATATATGTCACTCTAGTAGCAAAAGTGCCGAAACTTTTTAATAACAAGTAAATAAACGGTCAATCAGTGCAACCGAATTTGAAATGCCCTACACCTTTTTGGCTTAAATTTAATGAGATATCCATAAGTCATTTTAAAACCATAAAAGCTGTTTGATCGTAAGACACAGCTAACGAAATTAACTTTATACTAAAAAACATTTTCTAATTACTTTATCTATTCAAAAATATTACAAATTCCTACCAATTTATCTATTTAAAAATATTAAAGTTTATATTAGTTTGATCGTAAGACACAGCTAACGAAATTAACTTTATACTAAAAAACATTTTCTAATTACTTTATCTATTCAAAAATATTACAAATTCCTACCAATTTATCTATTTAAAAATATTAAAAAATAAAAAAACTTGAATTAAATGAAAATATATTTTTTTCAATTCAATTACAAAAGTGAAAAATTTCAATTATTAAATTTTGTGATAAAAAGATAATCAAAGCATAATATATTTAATAATTCAAATTTTTCAAAATTGCAATTATTTCAAATTATTAGTTTATGTACCTATTAGAAAAGCTTATAAATATGCAATAAATGTATTTCTAAAATACAATTACAAATTTAGAACTTTTCATACAATTTATTTAAATATAAAAATAAATTTTACATAAAGGCAGCAAGTTCTTTGAATATAGCTGCAGTATCGTACTCAATATCTTAAGTATATATCACCTATAGTAATAATTCAATAAAATATATGATATAACAAAAAATAAAAACAAGTAAAGAAACAGTCAGTCGGTGCAACCGACTTAGAAATACCCTACACCTATTTGGTTCAAATTTAAGGACATATCCATAAGTCATTTTAACACCATAGAAGCTGTTATTAATTTGATCGTAAGACATAGCTAACCAAATTAACTTTATACTAAAAAACATTTTCTAATTACTTTATCTATTCAAAAATATTACAAATTCCTACCAATTTATCTATTTAAAAATATTAAAAAACAAACAAACTTGAAATAAATAAAAATATATTTATTCCAATTCAATTACAAAATGAAAAAATTCTAATTATTAAATTTTGTGATAAAAAGATAATCAAAGCATAATACATTTAATAATCCAAATTTTTAAAAATTGCAATTATTTTAAATGGTTAGTTTATATACCTAATAGAAAAACTTATAAACGCAAAATATGCAATAAATGTATTTCTAAAATACAATTAAAAATTTACACCTTTTCAAATAATTCATTTAAATATAAAAATAAATTTTATATAAATGCAGCAAGTACCTTTGAACATAGCTGAACCACTACAATTAAGTCTAGATTTCGGAGACACATAGGACATAGGAAATATATTCTTTGGCTTCGAAATTAAACTCGACAACAACCAATTCCCATGGTACTTTCATTACTAGTAACCTACTGTTAAATTTCATCTAAATACCGGCATTATTTTTTGAGTTATGGTGTTTTTAAGATATATGTTTGTTAGTCCTTGAACTTTTCAAGGGTTCCAGGACCCGAAATTATGGTACGATTTCGCCCATATGCAGTCCCGTCATACTTTCAATACTAGTTAACCCTTGTACACAATTGGAACGCTCTATCTTAATTTTAAGTTACTAGTTTTATTAATTTCGATGATAAGCTTTTACACATTGGGGGGTCTAAAAGAGGTTCTGAACCACCACTCCAATTGATCCCAAATTAGGGGGGCACGCAAGAAATAGTAAAGAACACCCTTGTGGCAAATTGGAAGCTTCTACATTTGTTTCAAGTAACTATCTTTATTAATTTCGAAAATATGCTTTAAGGGCCTAAGAACTGAGTGGCTGGTCCCCGATCCACTACTCCAATGGGGCCCAAATTTCAAAGACACTTACGAAATAGGAAGGGACACCCTGATACCAAATTTGGAGGTTCTATCTTCATTGGTTTCGGAATTATGCTCGTTTGGCCTAAATTCGATCAAAAAGTTCTAAGTTCCGAACCCATTGTCCAATCCTCACCGTACGTAATCACCGCCGTAGTTTCGCTGCCAATAACCTACAGCACAAATTTCATGAAGATAACCTCATTAGTTGTTGAGTTATCGTGATTTTTTATATATGTTCCTTAGCCCTGATATCGATTAAAAGGTCCGGAATCTGAACCGTTGGGCTGATTTCGCCCTTATATAGTCCGCGCTGTACTTATAATACTAGTTAACCCTTGTACACAATTTGAACGGTCTATCCTAATTTTAAGTAACTATTTTTAGTAATTTCGATTATAAGCCTTTAAAACTTGGGAGGTCTGAGAAGGGTACAGAACCACCACTCCAATTGATCCCAAATTAGGGGAACACGCAAGAGATAGTAAAGAACACCCTTGTGGCAAATTGGAAGCTTCTACATTTTTTCAAGTTGTTATCTTTATTAATTTTAAAGATATGCTTTAAGGTCTTCGGAAATATGTGGCTGGTCCCCGACCCACTACTCCAATGGGACCCAAATTCACAAGACACTTAGGAAATAGGAAGGGACACCCTGATACAAAATTTGGAGGTTCTATCTTCATTGGTTTCGAAATTATGCTCGTTTGGCCTAAATTCGATCAAAAAGTTCTAGGTTCCGAACCCATGGTCCAATCCCGACCTTACGCAATTCCCTAAGTATTTTCATTACTAGTAACCTACAGCACAAATTTGATGAAGATAGCGTCATTAGTTGTTGAGTTATCGTGATTTTTTATATTTGTTCGTTAGCCCTGAAACCGATTAAAAGGTCCAGAATCCGAACCCATGGGCCGATTTCGCCCATATGCAATCCCCGCCGTACTTTCAGTCCTAGTAACCTACAGTTAAAATTTCATCAAGATAGCTCCATTATTTTTTGAGTTATCGTGCCTACGGACGGACGGACGGACGGACATGGCTATATCGACTAAGGCGGTCACGCTGATCACAAATATATATACTTTTCCATATCTAGCTCGCTTCCTTTAGGTGGTTACAAACACCATACCAAAGTTAATATACCCCTTTACCTATTCTATAGGTGTAGGGTATAAAAAAGGAATATAATCGTTCATTAAAAAAATATTTTGTTTTTAATTTATAAAATATTATACAAAATATGTTTTATGGTAAAATTCTTAGCCTTTTAAAAATATAAAAGTGTTAAATACGGAAATAGGAAAGAACCCTCGTGTATATAATTTAAAGTTTCTATCTTCATGAATTTCGAAGATAAGCTTTTTGATTTTGGGATTTCTTAGGAGGCACCTGAACCACCACTACATTTAAGTCTAAATACATTCTTTAAACATAGGAAATATATTCTTTGGCTTGGAAATTATACTCGTTTGGCCTCAAATCGATCAAAAGCTTCTAGAATCCCAACTCATTGTCCGAACTCGAAAAAAACCAATTTCCATGGTACTTTCATTACTAGTACCCAAGAGTTTAAATTTCATTAAAATAGCGGCATCATTTTTTGAGTTATGCTGTTTTTAAGGTATATGTTCGTTAGCCTTGAAATATTCAAAGGTTCCAGAACCCGAAACCATGGTACGACTTCGCCCATATGCAGTCTGCGCTGTACTTTAAATACTAGTTAACGCTTGTACACAATTGGAACGTTCTATCTTAATTTTAAGTAACTATTTTTAGTAATTTCGATTATAAGCTTTTAAACCTTGGGAGGTCTAAGAGGGGTATTGAACCAACACTCCGATTGATCCAAAATTAGGGGAACGCGCAAGAAATAGTAAAGAACACCCATGCGCCAAATGTGAAGTTTCTACATTTGTTTGAAGTTACTACCCTTATTAATTATGAAAATATGCTTTAAGGTCTTCGGAACTGTGTGGCTGGTCTCCGACCCACTACTCCAATTGGTCCCAAATTTTGGACACTAAGGAAATACAATTGAACCGATTAAAATGTCCACAAACCGAACCCATGGGCCGAACCCGTAACCTACAGTTAAAATTTCATCAAGATAACTCCATAATTTTTTGAGTTATCGTGCCTACGGACGGAAGGACATGGCTATATCGACTCAGGAGGTCACGATGATCACAAATATATATACTTTTCCATAATTAGCTCACTTCCTTTACGTGGTTACAAACACCATACCAAAGTTAACCATATCTCTTATCTATTCTATAGGTTTAGGGTATAAAAATATCTTAAACTTTTTCTATTTTCTAAATTTATAAACAGTTCTAAATCTGTTATAAGATTTTAATATAGAATAAAACTTGAATATAAAAAGCAGGAAACCTAAAATTTAAATATATTAAAATAAATTTAATAAATAGAATACAAAAATTAAAAGCAATTGTATGTAAGATAATAATATGTAAATATGCAGGGTTATTTTTATGTAGAAATATTTTATTTATTTGTAGACGACTGTGATTTAGTTTGTTTAGTTTTTTTTAGCACAGTTTTAACAAATTTTGGAATAATGTCGTTATATAGTTTCACTCTGTTCTTCCGCCCATGTTTTAGGAAAACTTCTACATCGTTTTAAATAAAGCAATTTAATGTTAACTACGGATATATATTGTTAAACAAGTAAGTATGAAACTTTATTACTTTATAAAAATCAAATTTTTAATAAAGTAATAAAGTTTCATACTTACTTGTTTAACAATATATATCCGCAGTTTACTTTATTTAAAATCAAATTTTTAATAAAGTAATAAAGTTTCATACTTACTTGTTTAACAATATATATCCGCAGTTAACATTAAATTGCTTTATTTAAAAACTCCATAATAAGGACTGGCGAAATATTTTGTATCCGTTGAATTTTGTATTTACGTATTTCAATTAATACGTAAATAAATCTTATGAAGTAAAATTCGAATAGCATTAGTATTAGTATACATTGAATACGTCGGTACTGTACTGTCGGTAATCATATACCGACAAAATAGAGAAAATATATAGAGTTATAATATATATGGTATATGCATTGAATAAAATTATAACCAAAAAAATTCAAGAATAAATAATATAAATAGCTATAGTATACATTGTCGGAACTGAATACAAAATATAGAAAAATTTAGCCTATATATTGAAGCAAAATAAATATAAAGATAATACGCGGAAATATTAAAGCCAGAAATCCACCATCCTGAACTCCACCGTCAAAGAGCACCACGGATAGGACAATTAATAATAAGGATCTTCACTCTACAAAATTTAAACTCAATCGGTCAAACCGTTTCTTATTTAGAATAAAGTTTGAAAATTCTAAAAAAATGTTGTGCCCCTTTCTTTTGAGTACTTCGTACTTCGCAAAATTGAACGTAATTTTCAACCCAATATTTTTTGTACCAACCATCCGACCGACATGGGTTAACCATTTCCAAATCTGTTAATAGTGTCAATTCAGTTCTGAAAAAGCAACAAGTATAGAAAATTTTAAGTCAATCGGTCAAACCATTTCTGATTGAGAGTAAGGTAAGAATCAAACCATTAAAAAGCTGTTGGCCCGCAATAGGTTAACGAAAGATATTCAAACCATATCTATAGCAAATAATATATTATATATCAACATTAAATTCAGCTTAAAACGGGGAAGAGTGTAGTAGAGTAGACTGTCTCATCTCTGGGATACCCGTTTGACCGTAATATAAATATTATATCATTCGGTTAACTACTATTGACATCCAGCTTTATTATGTATAAAGTAAGCTCATGTGAAATATGAAGCTGTATGGCAACTCCTCGAACACACTGCAGTCAACCAACCAAATTTTCAAGAAACTTTGGCTATAAAACTAAACTATTTTTGGCGAAATTTCAGACACACAGCTTCATGAGGTGTAGAGTAATGCTCATATAAAAGAAGGAGTTGCATGGCAGACACTCAAACCCACTAGGAGTTGTATGGCAGCTACCCGAACCCATGGACCAAAATGCTGCATTTAAATAGCAATTACGCTCCTTTAGTTTTTGAGTTATCGTGCGGACGGACGGACGGACAAACATAAATCGATTTATTTTTCGATTCTGATCCGATCCATATACTTGAAACTATATCTACCCCCCTCCTTCTCTGCGTCACAAATGTAAAATTTATTTTACCCTTTAACCTACAGTCATAGGGGTATAAGTACCTAGATTTATTTATGTACCTATATTTTCCTTTTTTTGAACTCGCACTCAGGACTTGGCGGAATTTCATCAGTTGATGACTCTTTATGCTATAAATAGTTTATAGTTAAGTTTTATATACATACTAGCTAATACCCGGTGCGCGTTGCTGCGCCTCTCAATGGAGGTTTAATTGAATTTGATGTTACTGCAAAAAGTTAACACAAAACTTACACACGGTTTACACATGTAAATTTTAAAGTTGGTGAAAGCAATCTTTTTAAAACGATTTTTCTAGGATTATTCTAGTAATTTTTGAAACTTTCTGTAATTCAAAGCAGTACGAACTACTTTCCAAATTTTGACGTAATTTACTTCCAAAAAAAATTTTTTGAAAATTCGTAGGACCGACTGTTAACAGACTTAACTCCATTTTTAAGTTGCTTCACACATATAAAATTTAATTTGAGGTAATCCGGTCAAATCGTTTCTAATTTAGAGTTAAGTAACGCAAAAATCTATTAAAAGTCACTGTGCCCCACTGGGTTTCGGAACTACACTTTATCTTTGGGCAAAGCAGTATTGCGCAAAATTGGACGTAATTTGCTTCCAAATCACTGAACAAAATTTTTTTGAGGCTTTCTTTTTAGCCAAAGCAGTACTTCGCAAATTTTGACAATATTAGCTTCCAAAATTATTTTGACCAACCGTCGGGCCGACATGCGTTAACAAATTCCAAATCTGTTAATAGTGTCAACTCAATTCTCACAGGGGAGCACGTATACAAAATTTAAAGAAAATTGGTCAAACCGTTTTTAATTTAGAGTTAAGTATTAAAACAACCTATAAAAAGCAGTTGGCCCCAATGGGTTAATGCAAGTCAATAAAATTTTTTTGTGGGTTTTCTTTTTAGCCAAAGCAAAATTTCATAAAATCCCATGTCGGGCTGACGGGTGATCAAAAAAAAATTTTGGTTCCAAATTTTGTCCGATCTTACGAAATTCAGCTTTGGCTTAAAAGAAAGCCCCAAAAAAATTTTTGTTGAGTTCCATTAACCCATTACGGCCCAACAGCTTTTTATAGGTTTTTTCAATACTTTACTCTAAATTCGAAACGGTTTGACCAATTGACTTCAAATTTTGTATACGTGATGCTTCTTAAGAATTGAGTTGACACTATTAACAGTTTTGGAATTTGTTAACCCATGTCGGGCCGATGGTTGGTCAAAAAAAATTTTGGGTTCAAATTTTGTCCGATCTTATGAAATTCAGCTTTGGCTTAAAAGAAAGCCCCAAAAGAAATTTTGTTGAGTTCCGTTAACGCATTGCGGCCCAACAGCTTTTTATAGGTTTTTTCAATACTTAACTCTAATTTAAAAACGGTTTGACTGATTTTCTTCAAATTTTGTATACGTTCTCCCCTGTGAGAATTGAGTTGACACTATTAACAGATTTAGAATTTGTTAACCCATTTCGGCCGGACGATTGGTCAAAATAATTTTGGAAGCTAATATTGTCAAAATTTTCGAAGTACTGCTTTGGCTAGAAAGAAAGCCTCAAAAAAATTTTGTTGAGTTCCATTAACCCTTTGCGGCCATACAGCTTTTTATAAAGTTTTTGGTTACTTTACTCTAAATTAGAAACGGTTTAACCTATTTTTTTCTTTCTTTAGGCACCGGGTATTAGCTAGTTAATCTATAAAATTTAGAAGTTTTCAGCCACACAATACGTATTATGACATTCCTTTTATTTTTGAATATGTAAATATTTTGAAACGATATTTTATATAATAATATGAAACGATATTAACATATAATAATAATAAATCCCATATCACATATTATATTTTTCATAGTATTAACCCATAAGTTACCTATAAGTACATAATTTCTAATACAAATATTTAAAAATTGATTAAATGAAATATTTTTAAATAGTATATACAGTATGCACTTAGTTTTACCTACTTTTTTTATTATTAATGGTTAATAATGGATGATATGATTTTTTTTTTCATTATCATAAAAATTAGATAGAACATTTTGCATATAAAATACAAAGAAAAACGAGCAAGAGTGTAGTAGAGTAGACTGTGTCAACTCTGGGATACCCGTATGACCGTAACATATACATTATATCATCTGGTTAATTACTTTTGGCAAAATTTCAAACACACAGCTTTATTAAGTGTAGTGTAATGCTCATATAAAAGAACGGGTTGTATAACAGCTACTCGAACCCTCTGCAGTAGACCAACCAAATTTTGCAAAAACTTTGGCCATAAAACTAAACTACTTCTGGCAAAATTTTAGACACGCAGCTGTAATAAAAAAAAAGTTGTATGGCAGCTACCCGAACCCATGGACCGAAATGGCTAGTGACGCTCCTTTAGTTTTAGCACCTTTAGTTTTTGAGTTATCGGGCGGACGGTCGGACGGACGGACATACATAACTAAATCAGATCCATACACTTGAGTCTATATCTACCCCTCCCCCCTCCCCTCCTTCTTTGCGTCACAAACGTAATGGGAAATTTATTATACCCTTTGACTATATAGTCTTACGGGTATAAAAATTAAAAAAATTATCATCATCTTTCATCATTCTCACCCAACAACTAAGAAGAAGAATTAAGGAAATGAAAAACAAATCGATAAATTTATATTTGGAAAAGCTAACAAATGATAAAAGTACTGATTACTCTCTTTGGAATGCAGCTAAAAATCTGAAATAACCTATTGCAGCAATTCCTCCAATTAGAAAATTGGACGGAAAGTGGGCGAGAGATAATAAAGAAAAAGCGAAATTATTTGCGGAACACCTAGAAAACATATTTCAAGTAAACACTGGAGAAGAAAATGAAGATTTAGATGTAGAACAAATTCAGGAGCAAGAGGAAATCGCATTAACAAATCCAGCTGAAGTGAAAAAAGAAATTAAAAACAACATTAAATCTAAAGCTCCGGGATATGATTTAATAACCGGACAAATTCTGAAGAAGCTACCAGAAAGGCAATAGTTAAAATAACAAATCTTATAAATGCTGCATTCAGGCTGAAATATGTGCCGAAATTGTGGAAAGTGGCCGAGGTCATTATGATACCCAAAGCAGGAAAACCACCAAATGAGATATCGTCTTATAGACCAATCTCATTGCTGCCTATAATGTCAAAACTATTTGAAAAAATTTATCTGAGAAGACTAAAACCAGTTACTGAAAGGAAGAATCTAATTCCGGACCACCAATTCGGCTTTAGAGGAAAACACGCAACAATAGACCAGGTACACAGAATAACAAACACTATTGAAAAAGCTTTAGAGGAGAAGAAAGTCTGTTCAGCAGTCTTTTTGGATGTGACTCAGGCATTCGATAAAGTGTGGCACAAGGGATTGAATTGTAAACTGAAAACAATCCTTCCAAAAGAGCATTCGGAAATGACAGAAAGCTATCTATCAGACAGATACTTCTACATAAAACAAAAAGGAGAATATTCCGATCTTAAAGAAATCAGTGATGGAGTTCCTCAAGGAAGTGTACTTGGTCCAATACTGTATCTGTTGTATACTTTTGATTTTCCTGCACTAGAAAATAATATAATTGCGACGTTTGTTGTATGACAAAAATCCAAAATTATACAAAAAGATAGAGGCTAAAATTAAATGAAGCTAAGTCAATTCATGTGGATTTCACAAATAAAAAAATTGACCATAAACCAGTATATATAAATGGTCAAGAAATACCTTATTCAAATATTATATAGAAAAATGTACTGGCTCATAGATAAGCATTCTACTTTGACAATACAAAACAAACTTCTGCTCTATAAACAAATATTGAAACCAGTATGGTCATATGGCATCCAGCTATGTGGATGTATCAAAAAGAGTAATAGAGATGTTATTTAGAGGTTCCAGAATAAAGTTCTAAGAAATATTGTGAACGCGCCCTGGTTCATCGGAAACTAAGACCTACATAGGGATATGCAAATAGAATTTGTCGACAAAGAAATCCAAAATTTTGCAAGAAGTCACGAAAAAAGACTCCAAAACCATGTAAATGTCGAGGTAGTCCAACTTCTGGATAATACAAATATAGCCAAAAGAATCAAAAGAGTAAAGCCTTTTGAGTTAGTGTAGCTATAATAAGAGAAAGAACAGTTAGGTAGACATCGCTGGATGGAATCTACATTTAAAACTAAAATAAAGCCAGAAAAAAATTGCTCATTAGCCCTATAGGACTAGATCGCAATAGAGTAAGGGTGTGGTTTAGTGGGTAAGAATCCGACACGCAATGGCAAGCTACGGGGCTTATTGTGTCTTTTGAAGAATCCATTCCAACCTACGTAAAAATAAAAAAAAAAATAAAAAAATAAAAAAATCTTTCATCATTGAAAATATTTATGAATTATGATAAATTGATATATTCATACGTATAAGACATCTGTACAAATGTATTTAAAAGCTCTTCCAAAACATTCTATATTTTGTAGAATATTGAATGTTCCGTTTTGAAAGCTTTCAAAACGAATAACACGTAACATATTATGATTAGAAGAATGGAATTAACACAACAAAATAATTTTGGAATGGAATGTGTATTCATTTATTTTGATTACAAACGAGGAAGAGTGTAGTAGATTAGACTGTGTCAACTCTGGGATGCCCGTATGACCGTTATAAAAAAAAATTCAAACCTTTATTAAATATAACATACATTTGTTTAGGTTTGAATGAGCTAACTCAAATTTTGAGTTGAGTTGAAATTTGAGCTTTTTACAACCCTGGTATACCATTTGGACGGGTATAAAAACAATTTTTCAGAAACCGTACGACGCACATCATAAATTAAAAAAAAAAAAAATAATGTTTTTATTTATTTCATATGATTTACGTATGTTGAAATATAATTGAAATATAATGTTGCAACTTTAAATTTATATATTACTAGGCGGGTATTTAGGTTACAATTGCTTAAAAATAGCAAAATTTCAATTTTTGATTTCTTACAGCTCCGAAACAGAGGGCGTAACAAAAAAACTTTTTTAACCGACTTCTACTGATTTCTGAGGATTTAACAATCTTCTAAATTTCAAGAATTTAACTTGAGTGGTTCAAAAGATATATGGAGCCAAAAATTTTGCAAAAATTCAGTTTTGCATAATCGTACATTTTACTACCATATGGCAACCCTATACATTAAAAATTTACCATATGCCATTCAAATTTTTTAAAGCTAATAAAGACAGATATATTTTACCGTTTTCAAATTGCAAATATACCTAATAGAACTTCTGTTCTAACATCTGTTATAATAGAGGGACTACAGAAAAGTTCTTCCAAAATCAATCTTCCAGTTCTTCTTCTTCAATTTTTTGTGCTTTGTGCAGCTAAATATTAGAAAAGCCTTAGAAAAAATTTCGATTCGCTAGTAGCACATTAGGAATCATTTTCTTCAGATATTTGGAAGTGCGAAGCTGACGATTTCCATATTCCTGGGTACAATATTAAAATTGCTCCTCTGTTTGTAACGCATAACGCATCGATCTAGACGAGCTAGATATAGTGTATATAATGAATCGATTACTTATATGAAGATTCAAAATGTTACGGCCTCATTTTCGGTCAGCTGCCATACAAAGTTTTCAATTCAATAACTATGAATCTTATGAAGCTACGAGGTTAAAATTGGGCAGGTAAAGTAATAGGGTAAGGACTCCACTCGGACCAACTTTTATCAACTTTTTTTTTTTTTGTTTGTTTTTTTTTATGGTTTTTTTTTTTAAGCAAAAATTTTGGGATGTTGAGTTAAATGTTTTTTAACTACTTTACTTTTTTAAATTTTTTTTTTGTAATATATATAATAGCTTAAGGGAAATAAATAACAGTTTATTTTACTGTATACATCATAGTGGGTATGACAAGGGCAACTATAATCTTCCTCTTTTTTTTAACATTTTATTAACATTTTATCATGTACATAATATCCAGATGTAATTATCGAGTACAAAAAAATTTTGAAAAAAAAATTTAAAAAAAGAAATTTCTAAATAAATACGTTCACGAAAAAGCACAAGAATTGAATATAAAATTCATATATCTAACTTTTTCACACTATAATTTTCATAGGATGTTTTGTTTCTTTTAGTTTCCAAAAAATAAGCTAAGCTAAAAAGTAGTGAAATTATGTCGACAAAATGAAACCATTAGTGAAATTATGTCGACAAAAAAGTTTTGGAATAAAAATAAATTAGTTATTATAATTTTTTCCCTTTTGACAGTATTATAAAATTTTTTACAGTATTATAAAATTTAATAAAAACAAAAACAAATGTGAAATCAGGATAACCAAGGATTTTTAAAAAAATGTGTATGAAAACCAGTTCATAATAAGTTTTTAGAACTTTAGCTATATACATACATAAGAAAAATTGTAAAAAATCTAGAGACACTTTTTAGCACATTTTTTAAAAAATTTTGTAAAAATGCGCCTATATAGAGCTTTACTCTGTCCGTCCGTCCGTATGTTTACAAAACTTTTACACCGTTTGAAATAGGGTAAAGAAATTTCAACCACGGGTAAATATTTTAAAAAAAATTAATTTCGTAGAAGAATTTTTTTCTGTAGGCCCACCCTTTAAGGAGTTACAGTTCCCCATACTTGGAAAAAGCCCTATTTTTAAATTGTTATAACAAAAGTTCGTTTAAGTGTATTTTCAATCTGAAAACGGTACAAAGGAGCTGGTTTTATAAAGTTTACAAATTTTTAAAAGGCAAATGTTTAGGGTTGCCATACGGTTCTAAAATTTACAATTATGCTAAACTCAATTTTTGCAAAATTTTTGGCAACACATACCTTCTAAACGGTTCAAGCTAGGGTCTTGAAATTTTGGGAGAAGTTAGGTTCTTTGAAATTAATAGGAGTAGGTTAACAAAATTTTTTTATCACGACAGGGAGTTATAAGGGCTTGCAAATTGAAATTTTGCTATTTTCAAACACCTGTAACTTGAATACCTGTTCAAATTTTTTTTTTACGTAATATATAAAATTGAAAGAATTTAATTATATTTCAACACGTGTTAAAGGTTTTTCTTAAATTTGAGAGGTGCCGATGCTACAGCCCCCGCAAATCGCAAAAAAGGTTATATATTTAAATTAGTATAAAAAGAGTTCTGTTAAATTTTTTTTCAAGCTATAAATGGAATAAGAAAGCTGTTTTTATAGGCTTCATAAAAATATAAGGCCAAAATGTATAGGGTTGCCATACGGTACAAAAATTTACCATTAAGTAAAACTCAATTTTTGTAAAATTTTTGGCCCCACATATCTTCTATCAAGCTAGGATCTTGAAATTTTGGGAGAAGTAAATAAGAGAATAAATTAATGAAATAACTAAATTATAATATTATCATTTATTTGTATATATATATTTTTATAAAAATAAATGATAAAATACTCAGTAAGAAACCGTATATAATTTTGAAAATGTGCTTTTTAAAAACCCTTGGTCTTTTTCCTAACTTGTTTTATTTTCAATACAAGCTCTATTTTTTCTATAGAGTAATCACGTAGAACACATATTTTAAGGAATTTTATTTCACGAGAGTGTATTAGTTTTTTTATTATTATAATAGCTGGAAATTTGGTGTGACTGTGTCAGCATATTATACTAATAGCAAAGTGTGCATACTTTTATTTGTACCTATGTAAATGCGCTCCCTATAGTAAAAAAATTGGTTTTAAAAATAATTGAAATAAAAATTATTACTTTAAGTTGTAATATTTAGAATGAAAAAAGAAATTCTTATGCTTTATGTAGATGATGTAGATATTATATATGTATCTAATTTTATGATTAATTCATAATTATTGTAAAAATTGAATAGCAAAATTTTATTATTGTTTAAGTTTTTATTTACTTTTTTTTTTAACAGCGGGCTTTAATAGTAGTTTACTTCCAAAATATAAAGCCAATCAAACGAAATATTTAATTTTTTTTAATGTACGTAACAAAAACAGGGTTTTCATGCCAGTTGGAAAAAGGATATTAGATTTTAATAAGTTCGCGTAGATTTTGGATAGGTCCTAAGTAACAAATCATTTAAATTACAAATTACTTTTTTTAAAAAAAATTTTTTTTTTTATTTTTGCAAATAATTTTATAATAACATTTGTTGTCTCTCAAACGTAATGGCAACTACAGAATATACTTCAAAAGTCGGTTTTTTATTTTTTTATTTCCCAAAACGTGGGGCCAAAATTCATATGAATTTAGGCCCCAAAAAAAAAATGAATTTTGACCCCAATTTAATTTTATTTTTCCAAAACAAATAATTCCAAAAATCAAAATTTAATGATAAACTATTTTTTAAGAACAGTAATTTTTTACATGCATATTTCAACAAATAAAAATTTAAAAATAGAGGGGGCTGCCGCTCCCAAACCCCTGCTAAACAGATTATTGAAACCCTGATTTTGAATCCAACTCTAAAATTCCTCCTAATTCAGAATCTCACGTATATAAATATATTAATATTCTGGAAAAAGCTTAAAACCCTGCTTTTGAATGCAACTCTAAAATCCCTCCTAATTCAGAATCCCACATATACACAAATATATAAATTTGCTGGAAAAAGCGTAAAACCCTGTTTTGAATCCAATTCTAAAATGCCTCCTTTTAGAGATTTTAGGGATTCCTTTTTAGGGATTTTAGAGTTGGATTCAAAATCAGCATTTCCGCTTTTTCCAGAATATTTATATATGTGTATGTGTGGGATTCTGAATTAGGAGGGATTTTAGAGTTGGATTAGTTGGGATTTTAGAGTTGGATTCAAAAGCAGGGTTTGGCGCTTTTTCCAGAATATTTATATATGTGTATGTGTGGGATTCTGAATTAGGAGGGATTTTAGCGTTGGATTCAAAGCAGGGTTTGACGCTTTTTCCAGAATATTTATATATGTGTATATGTGAGATTCTGAATTAGGAGGGATTTTAAAGTTGGATTCAAAATCAGGATTGCCGTTTTTTCCAGATTATTTATTATGTATATGTGGGATTCTGAATTAGGAGGGATTTTAGAGTTGGATTCAAAAGCAGAGTTTTACGCTTATTCATATGAATTTTGGCCCCAAAAACAAATGAATTTTTCACCCCAATTTTATTTTATTTTTTGCTAAAAAATGAATTTTTACCCTAAAATTTAAAAAAATTGGGGTCATTTTTCATATGAAAAAACGCCCCAATTTCATACAAAATTTTGGGGCCTTTTTTCATTTTTTTTGGAGGCCAAAATTCCTGGGGCGTAGATTCGGGTAGCCAACAAAAACATACGATGCATTAACAATTTTTTTTAGCAAAACAAAAACAAAATACAGTACTTTTCGTTTAAAATGACTCGTCGTAATAAACGAATTTCGTTTTAAAAGAATGCTGTGAATTTTGAAAAATTAGTATAAGACTTGAACATTGTAGAATGTATACTTCCAACTCAAATCAAATATAAAAAAAGTATATATGCAATTTGTTACTTTTCTGTCGTTGTAAACATAATATTGGTAAAACCGAGTTCGTTATAAATGAAAACTACTGTATAATCAAAATGTATTGCTTTAATTTCGAACAGAACTTATTTTTTTTTATCAGAATTTTAATTCTAGGTCACTTGTTAAGATAAAGAAAAAAACAAACAAAATAAAATTTAAAAAGATTTTAATCTCCTCTCCTTGTTCATTGAACATGTTAAACTAAACAAAAAAATAAGTAAGACATAAGTCGGCGCCTATAACAGTTTGATTGAGCTGCGAGTTACAACCCAAAATGAATTACAGAGAAAGTCGGCGCGGTACAGTTATAAGCTACTTTGAACCGCGTGACCTTTAAATTTATGACGGGTTTGCACCTGAAAAAACGCTAAATTCTAAAAAAAAATATAATATGAAAACACAAAAAACCTTTCTTTTGGTTGTTGTTTCATTAGAATAGGTCAAATAGTTTCCTTAAAATGGACGTTTATATTTGTAAGGGAAAAAATAAGCCGATTATACTCGTATATTACAATATGCTAAAAAAAGAAATTGACGAAAATGTTTTAAAAATATCACTTGTTGACTTAAAATTAAACATAAAACAGATAAATAAAATTATAGAAGAATTACAAGATAACATTATTATTTCAAATTTAAATATTATTCATCCATCTTTTCTAAATCACGAAGAGATAATTAATTTTAAAATGAACTCTGATAATAGTTCAAAAAAAAATATAAAATATATAAAAGTAGGATTTTCAAGAACAACTACTAATAAACTAATGTTTGTAATTAATAATATAATTGTAATCTAATAGAATCTTTAATAACAAAAACTTTAGAATTTCGTAATGACCTTTATGAATACGATGAAACCAAAGCTCTTCATCAACTAAGAAAAATTAATTATTGCAAATTAATCATCTTTTAATTGTGAAAAGAAAAATGAATCTAAATGGTAACTATTTTGTAAAATTTTATAATTGTAGTATGAGTTTATATAATAACACTTTTTATAATGATATAACAGAAATAAAAAATAAGTTTGTATTGTCAAATCTAGATTATAAACAAGCAAACAATTTTAACACTTTTAATGAAATTATATTAGAAACAAAGAAAATTATAGATCGAATTGAAAAATTGAAAATTAGTAAAAATGTATTGTTAGTTTAATGTACTATTGCCATTATATCAATTGTAATATTAATTGTAATTTTAATAAAAACTATTGTATGTTTTATGAATTGTAAAATAAAAATATATTGAATCAATTTTAAATACAAAGTTTCAGGAGAATCTTAACTCTAACGAAGGGAGAGTTATACGTAACAACAAATCACAAAATGTCAAAACATGTTGCAGCAACGTGACAAATTTGGAAACTTTGCGAGAAACATTAAATAACAATTTTTCCAGGGAAACAAGTTCCCAAAATATTCTTTGTTAATTTAAAAATTTCACATTTCAAAAATATGAATACAGTATTTGTAAACTAATTAATCATCAACTTAATTAATATAAATTACTCTAGTTTTGGTTAAAGCGGACTTCATTAAGCCAAAACCAAAAATAAACAAAAAAATTTGTTAATCTAATGATTTGTGTTTTTATGTATGTTGACCAATTTTTTTTAATGTCAACTAAAAATAATTTTATAATTAACGTGTGTTAGACAGAATTTATAATTTTTTTAAGTTAAATCAGAATTTAAGGATTTGACGGCCGATACGGATAAATGACAAATTGACATTATGCACGTTATGCGACAACCCATTTCGGTTGCATATTTGGGAAGCTGTCATACAAAAGTCTCAACCCGCTTACTGTTTATCGAATCACGCTACCAGTTTAAAATTGAAAATGGGCAAATGTGTTGGCCAAGGTGAAAATTATTCGGAAAAATTTTTGATGTGGGACAAATTTTGTTTTTTTGTATTTATAAAAAATAATTTAAGTAAGGTGGACCAAATGCAAGATCCTTTCTAAGTAAATCATCAAAATCCAATTTGGTATTTCATCCAATTCTAGACTAAATCCTTAATTACATTTAACCTCTACGTACGACATAAGGAAATCAAAAAGGAAAAATAAATGTATGAGAAATGAAATATAAGTATTAGATATAAGCCACATTAGCGGCATATATATTAGGAAACTAGGAAATATAATGTACCATTTTGTGATGATGTCATCGTAATAGCTCAGAACCATTTTGCGAAAGTTTATCCGTTAAATAAATTGTTTTATTCATATTTAAAAATTAATAAACTTTCAATAAGAAATAACAAATTTTACTGAGACTAAAATATGCATAATAAAAAACAATTCATTTAAGTAAATTGTGCGAACTATTTTTAAGAATATTTCATTCAAATGTATAAAGTTTCATATGAAATTCACATAAAATAATTGTGTGTAATAAATGTGTGTAAAAAATAATTATTTTTTCTTATTAGAGCACCTGAAGAAGATGACGATGATAGTTCGATGTTTGGTTATTCATTTGACCCACAAAAATCACAGCTTAAACCTAGACGGCAGCATTGGGCAAATAAAATGCAATTTGTTTTGGCATGTATTGGATATTCAGTTGGTTTAGGAAATGTTTGGAGGTTTCCATATATGTGCTATAAAAGTGGAGGTGGTATGTATGTTTCTGTTATAAAAATTATTATACTGTAAAATTTAAGACTTGCTTAAATACTTTGGATTCGCTTCATACTTTCGAAACCAATGTTGATAGAATCTTAAAATTTAGGGCACAGATGTATCTTCTTATTTTCTTTGCGTCTTGAAATTTGGGACCTATTGGAGTAGTGATTCGGGTACCACCCCCATCACTCCCAAGATCTTAAAGTATATCTTCAAAATTAATGAAGATAGAAACTTTTAATTTGATATACGAGTGTTATGTTTTTTTTGCGTTCCTAACATAAAGGATTAATTAGAGTAGTGGTTCAGATGCCTCCCAAACTCTTACAAAGATTTAACAAGAATTTCTTCTAAACTAATAACGACAGAAACCTGAAATTTGAAACAGGAGTGTTCTTTCCTTTTTGCTTTCTTATTTAATACTTTTATATTTTTAAAAAGCTAAGAAGGGAATTATATTTTAATATAAAAATATTATGTATTATATCTTATAAATTAAAACTAAACTATTTTTTTAATAAATGAATAAAAATTTATTTTCTTTGATTTTTATTTTATCAGATATTTTATTGAATTATATCCCTAGGTAATATATAATTGAGAAATTGAAAAATTTTTTTTTTCCAACAAACAATACG
Organism: Dolichopus griseipennis; assembly: GCA_963082915.1. Classification (NCBI taxonomy): domain Eukaryota; kingdom Metazoa; phylum Arthropoda; class Insecta; order Diptera; family Dolichopodidae; genus Dolichopus; species Dolichopus griseipennis. Next base: position 51,627,178 of record OY720444.1, on the reverse strand, counting down.
CATACGTATTCATGTAAAGTTATTATTTACTAGTATCGCCCAGTGCTCGAAGTTCGAGCTATTTTTGCTTGTAAATTAACATATAAAATTCGTTTTGTGTAAATTATATTAGACTAATTATGCCAACAGTATTGTCAACAATTCTTGCGCTTGAAATTTGCTTAAAAAAAAATTTATAATTTTTCTTAATTATTAAAACGTTGTTAAGTACCGATTTTTTATTTCTATAGCTTAAGCCGCTTTAAAGAGAGGATAAATTGGTACAGTTAAATTAAATTAAAAATCTAAATACACATAAATATTATTCTAATAAATACATATTTCTAAACATTATTATTAATATATTTGTCAAAGATGAGGTGTAACAAACGCATTCAATTAAATGTGTTTTGTTGGATGTGTTCAATTATAAAAAAATAAAATATTAACGTTTTGTTGGATGTGTTTTATTTTAGAAAATAAAATATCATAAATTATCATAAGCAGGCCAAAAAATATTTTATTTATTTTTAATAAAAAAAAAAAAATTTTTTTTGAAATAAAATTTACTTATTAGTTTATGAAAAATTTCATTTCAGTTTTAAAAATCACAGAAGATTTTCTGGAAATTTTAAATATATAGTAAGACATTTTGTAAATAAAAACTAAGAAGACAATGCTTCACAGGAACATTAAGTCTTAATAATTTTCAGTAAAAATCTGAAATAAGGGCGAAAGCCCAATGTATGCTTTGATGCATTGCTTGGTTTAAGCAAATAAACCAAGCAATGTATTAAAGTAATTTCAAAGTTTCCCCTCATCTCGCTCTCAACTCTACCTCATCTATCTCTCATCCCTTCCTTCATAACTTTTTAATTATTTATCTATTTAAAAGTTAAAATGGAAAAAAATTATGTAACAACTGACGGTTGGGAAAGTGGTTTCAGGTATACAATACCTCTGAGTTCAATGCACCATAAAAACCAGACAAAATAGATTTTAAACTTAGTTAGGGTTAGGTATATTAAAAAAATTTCAAATAAAATTTATAATTTGCATTTGATAATGCAAAACTCAATTCAAAAATCAACATTTATTTAATACAATTTCACGTACATATAAATAGATACATTATTTAGCATGTTGAATAAGTACATTATAGAACGGTTAGCCTTCAAACAAGTATTTTGATTTGAATCTAAACAAAGGAAACAATATAGAATGTATAACAACATTTTTTAAAAATGTATATACAAAACATTAATAGTTGGAGAAATAAATCATTATTGAAACAAAATAAATCTATTTCACATCTCTTATTAACACAAATTTATCGAACTTAATTTTAAAAAGTACGTAATTGAATAAAAAAAAAAATATTAATTGAAATTAAAAAAACATTTCACCAAAAAGGGATTTGAACTAACAGCCCCAAAATTTTATCAAATTCAAAACATAAAAAAGGTAGACTAAATAAATTATTCATCTTCAAATTTTTGAGATACAACAACATATAAGTTTTTGTTTTTTTTTGTACATAACTAGAATTGAAGCATAGTCTGTATTGCGTAGAATGCAATGGTTACCATTTTATTTAAGAAAATGGTATTGATATATAATATATGTATATGTAATATATGTAATTAAATTAGAAATAGTTCTTAATTAGAAAAAGTTCTTCTTTCAACTGACCTTCCGTCATTCTGTGACGGGCCAACAGCTAGTATACATATATTTATTGAAGTCAAGAACCCAAAATTCGAGTTAATGCTGTCCTTCATATAGCAAACTGTACTTTTTTCTAAACATTTTAATACGATTTGAACTATGTTGTAGTACGTATTCTGTATCCTAATTATGTAATATGTACAACAAAATTTAACATATCATAATTCATAATATCAATAAATAATATCAAAGAATACATTTTTCCTACCCTTTGTTCATTTTTAAAAAAATGATTCTGAATTCCTTAATTTACTTTATACCTTTTTGTCTAGTTTATTTATTTAATATTTCCTAAGTTTTTTATTGACAAAAATATATTTCTATACATGGTCATGAGTCATGACTCATAAGTTTCTTAAAACAAATAAATATTATTGCTTTCATTCCTTTATGAGGAGTAAACTCTTTTCTACTCTCAACTATTGCCAGCTACTCCAGCTCTTGTAAAAGAGTATATGACAGAGTAGATAAATAATTTCCGGCATATGGCTTTAATTAAAATTCTCTTGAATAGGTTCTGTTAAATCATATTTTTTATTTGATAACCAATAAGCACTTACCCCCTTCCATTTTAAAAAATATTCTTTATATTTATATCAGCAATAAACCTTAATTTGTTCACTTTATTAACATTTAAATACTAATAAATATAATTAACATCTCAAATGACAGGTAGTTTTAAAATGTCAAATATATATATAATAATATTTTCGGACCAAAAAAAATAAAACAAAAAATATTTCTTGATTTAAAAATTTCTAAATTTTAATAATTATCTTTTCTTTATTGATAGTCAAAATGAACTGACTTTACAAAAAGTTTCTTTTTTTTCACTTATTTTTAATTTTCTAAAAATGACACGTTAAACATAAAAAAAATTAATATTCGAATACGATTTCTTAAGTACTTATTTTAATTAGTTATTATTACACAATCTTAAAATTATTTATTTGCTGACCTTTACTTATTCTAAATAATACAGTATAACAAGTGCATTTGGTTTTTTGTATGCAAAATGACACTTTAAAAGAAACAACAAAAAATAAATTTATAAAAAGAGAAAAAAAATTTATGAAGCAAATTTATACGGCACGAGTATGATTATGCGTTATCATCGAAATTTCGTATGAGGTTATTGGAATGGAGAAACATGTGTTTTTATAACATTATTGTGGTTTAGTTCAGAGGGGTGATCTATTGGTAACGTAACACCTCCGCCCTTAAGATTCGACTCCTGGCGAATCCCACTTGATTGTATTGGAATTTTGGGTAGAGCAAATTTAAACTTTATAAAAAGGAAAATACAAATAATAATTATTGCTGTAACTGTAATCACGTCCAATGTTAGATTTGTATACCAACTTTTGTGGTGAATGAATTTTAATTCCTCTATGTGCTTTGTGTTATTGATTTGTGTGTAATACAAATCATCCACATGAAATCGATTTGAAATTTTCGCTACAGTTATGTTGCGATTTACATAGGGTGAAATTCGGTGATGATATTCTTCTTCGGAATTTTTTTGATCAAAAGCTCCGAGAGAAATTTTACAGTTATAAAATTTTATTAAATTGTTTTCTTTTATTTTTATGTCGGTAATTTGACCACAATTATTATAAAGAGAGGTTTCTTTCAAATTTTTTGTTACCACAATGTTACTTGAAATTGATTTTATCTCCATTGCAAGATTTTGCTTATAATGGCAAATCATTTGATTTGTTTTCATTAAATTTGCAATACATTGATCCTCAATTGGGATCAGGTTTTTTTCTAATATGTTATATTTTTCTACATTTTCAAAAATATTTTGTTTACAATTTATAACTTTACTTAAATTAGTATCTAATTCTAAATTACTATCTTTATTTGGAACTTTAACAATTATGTTCCTATAACAATTTCCTTTGACAAAATTTGGTATTGAAATTACAAATACAATAACAGAATCATTAAGCAATACAGAATTTTTTATGTAAGGTAGAGTTTCTACGGTTATATTATAATTTACAATTTCTTCCTTTTAAGAACATCTTTTGCTAAAATTTCTAATCTACTTGACAATATTATTTCTTTTATGTTTTCAATTTGTTTTACTAAAATTTGTATGTTCTCACTAATTTCATTTTTTATAATAAAAAGGTTAAGTTTAATTTCAATTTCTTTAATATGCTTATCAAAATTATTTATTGTATCACTTATATTTCTTTGTACTAAGTTAACATGTTTAGTAATTGCTTCGACTTGATCTGAAATTTCTTTGTTTATTGATATTTGAGCATTTAAATTTTCTATGGCTTTTTTATTATTGCTTTCTATTATTTTGAAATGTTCTTCTATTTCTTCACGTTCATCATTGTCCATGACTCCAGTGAGAAATCGAAGACCGTTACCAACCAAATTTACTAAACCTCGTTTTGTAACATGGTGAGGAATTATACTACTGAATTCTTCTTTCAAGTGATTGAAATTGTATAGAAGTGTATTTGGAATGTTAGTTTTTTCTTGCAACTGGTTTATGTTAAGTTCTATTTTACTTATACTTTCTTCATACTTCGACAAATCTATTATATGCAAAATTTTACTATAATTATGAATTATTTTTAGCTCGTGCTCTTGAAACAAAATGTATCCGTTACCGGATTTTAGTTCTGTAATTTCTATAGATGATTTTGAGAGGACTGAATATGGAAATAGCAGGAGAAGTAAAATGATAATTGCTGAAAAAAAAAATGAAAGAAGAGAAATTTGTTAATTTTGAAATTTATACTTTCTTTTAAATTGATTATTATAGCGAGGGAGGATTTCATTGTTAATTTTATGATGGTCTTGACCTGTTTCTATCATTTTCACCTTCTTGTGGTAGGGTTGTAATTTTGTAACCCTATTTAACTTAAGGTAATTGGAAGGCTTACCATTGGTTTTTCCTTTATTACGTTTTCTGATAGATTTTTCTTTGATTTTTGTAATAAATTCTTTGATATAAGGATATTGGTCGAAAGAAATAACACCATTTAAAAAGTCAATAGGCCTTTTGCCAGTTGAGGTGTGAATAGTTTCGTTGTAGACTTTTGAGCTTTTGATAATGGGATCTTCGTCCGTAATTTGACCTTCTTCTTTTTGGATCGTGTTCAAAATTCGTAGGTGTTCATTCAAGGTATTATGGAATCTTTCGATATCCGCATTACTACTATGATTATTGGGAGTAGTAAAATGAACGTCAATTCCTTCTGTCTCTAAATAATTTTTGAAATTCAGGCTGTTAAAGCCCTTCTCTTGGTCGGTTACAACTTTAACAGGTTTACCGAAAGATGCTATATATTGCATAAATCCATTTTTCAAATCCACCCAATTCCTAGATTTTAAGGGAATGATTTGGGCGTGCTTTGAAAACTTGTCAATAATTGTCAAGTATGGATTTCCTTTTGTGTGAAACCATATGTCCATATGGACTACTTGTAATGGTTTTTCAGGGGTTTCTGTAATTTTTAACGGTAGATTTAAAGGACGTCTTTCATACTTTGCGATGTTACAAATATGACAATTATTTATAACATTCTGAATTTCATTTTTTAATTTTGGAAAATAGTAGCTTTTCTTTAAATTTCGATAAACATCATTGATACCTCTATGGTTTGTTTTTATGTGCTGGTCAAGAATAAGTTCCTTTATTTCAAGATGATATAAAATGTCAGTAAGTAAAAATGAGCATTTGTTTAATTTTATTAGTTTATTTTTTGAAAAATATTTTAGGTATGTATTTTGAAAAGAACTGTAAATATTAATATCTTCAATCATAATTCCTATTATTCCTTTACTAGGAATATGATTTTTAAAAACTTCAATAAAAAATTTTTCGTTAGGATTAGGATGTGTGAAAATTTTTCTTGTTCTACGATGGATTTTAAACAATTTCAATTGTTCTTGTGAACCCTTTTCTATTATGATTTGTGTTTTGTAGAAATTAAGTGGTGATTCTGATATAGGAATATATTCGGAATTGTCTTCGTCAGCTGAATGCATTGTAGCATCAGTTGATCGTATTTCGTCAACTTCCATGTTGTTTGAATTATTATCATTCGAATTTAGTCTATTTAAATTTGATTCGTTTAAATGAATCTCAACGCGTGAAAGAGCATCTGCAACTTTGTTTTCACGCCCACTTAAATATTCTATGTCAAAATTAAATTCTTCTAACTTGATTTTCCACCTTTGCAATTTTGAATTAGGTTCTTTCAAGTTATGTAACCATTGCAAGGGTTTGTGATCTGTTCTAATTGTGAATTTACGACCATAAAGGTATGGTCTAAAATACTTCACTGCCCATACTATCCCCAATAATTCTTTTTCTATCGTTGAATATCTGCATTCATGCTCATTAAGCGTTCTTGACGCGTAGCAAATTGGATGATTGTCTTGAGAGAGAACAGCCCCAAGAGCGAAGTTACTTGCATCAGTTGTTAATATAAATTTTTTTTCAAAATCAGGATAAACGAGAATAGGATCGGTGGAAATTAACAATTTTAACGAGTTAAAAGCATTTTTGTATTCTAAGTCAGAAATATTAATGTGTCTATTTTTTTTTAAGCAAGTGGTTAAAGGTTTGGCTATTTTCGCAAAATCTCTAATAAATTTACGATAATAACCGACTAAACCCAAAAATGATTTTATTTGTTTTTGAGTTCTGGGGATTGGGAACTTATTAATAGCTTCAAGTTTGTTTGGGTTGGGTTTGATTCCCTGGGTTGTAACCACATGGCCCAAGAACTCGGTTTCTTGTTTCATGAACTCACTTTTATCTAACTGAATCTTTAAGTTAGCATCTTTCAATTTCTGTAATATTCTTTTCAAATTTTCAAAGTGCTCTTCTTTACTAGTACTGAAAATTATTATGTCGTCTAAATAAACATAGCATATTTTACCTATAAAATCCCTTAAAACAGAATTCATTAGTCTTTGAAACGTTGCAGGAGCATTTTTAAGTCCAAATGGCATCCTGACGAATTCAAAGTGACCGTTATTGGTGTTAAATGCGGTCTTTTTAATGTCATCTTCTGCTATTTCTATTTGGTGATAACCTTTCGCTAAGTCCAGAGTAGTGAAATACATAGCTCTGCCTAGCTTATCTAGGATATCATCCATATTAGGGATAGGATATTTATCGTCAATCGTGACATTGTTCAGTTTTCTGTAATCAATGACAATGCGCCACTTTTGTTTGCCTGACGCATCTTGTTTTTTTTGGGACAACCCATATTGGAGCCGAATATGGTGAATCACTATGTCTAATAATTCCCTGTTTTAACATATCTTTTATTTGATCATTAACTTCTTGGCGATGTATTTCCGGATAACGGTATGTTCTAGTATAAATTGGAAGCTCATTCACAGTTTTAATTTGATGTTTAATAGCATGAGTAAATGACAGATCATCACCTTCGTGGTAAAAGGCTTTTTCGAACTTTCTTATTAAATTCAAAAGCTCTGATTTTGTAGATGTGTCTAAATGATCACACCTGATTTCATTTTCTCCTAAAAATATTTCGTTTTGAAATACTTCTAGCTCCTTTAACGGAACTGGAATGGAGTATTCCTTTTCTTCATTTTCATTGAAGAAAAGTGGAATTATGCTTCCCGTTTTTAATTTTAGAAATTTTTCTTTATAATTAATTTCGGCTTCAAGAGGACGTAAAATATTATTTCCTATAATGCCATCAAATTTATCATGAAATTTCATTTCTAAGAATTTTATTTTTATATCAGAATTGAATTCTACGAAAGATTCAATCGTTATCAGGGTATCACAAGTGGTGATATCAGTGATAGTTTTTATATTCGCGGCTTTTATTTTACTAGCATAGATAGGATTGCAAATGTTTGTATTAATTATACTCATGGAAGCACCCGTGTCTACAACAAATTTTAAGGGTCTTCCTTTTGATTGGATTGTCATATAAGGAATGGACTCTTGGTCGAGGCTGTTAATTGAAAATTTTCAACCGTTTGTACTGTATTCACTCTAGAATTAATCGTTGGAGGAACCACATCCATCGGTTCTGATTGTGAATTTGTTGCATTTCTTCTGGTATTTTGACTATTACTATGACTATTATTAAAATTGTTATAATTAGCACGACTATTGTTATCATTATAATTATTACTATTATGATTATTATTGTTAGTTCGGTTAGTATTTTGGTTATAACTATTATTGCTATTATAATTGCGGTTATAATTATTATTGCGATTAAAATTATTATAGTTAGCACTATTTGATTTATTGTAATTAGCGTTATTTCTATATTGATTTTGATTTATTTTACTATTATTTTTGTTGTTACCATAATTGAACCTACTATTATTGTTAGAGTTATTTTTATTTTTGGAATTGTTCCCAAATGGATTAAAATACGCGTAGTTTCCCTCATGTAGAATATCCATTGCCACTTCAATTGTTTCAGGATTTCTACTAAATAATACGGAACGCATTGGTTCAGGTAACTTATCTTTAAAAATCTCCAATCCGGTTTTAATATTGGCGGCAATACTAAAACTCGAATTGGGTTCTTCTCTAATTTTGTTATTTAGCCTCCTTAAAATATTTTTTATGTTATTATACAGATCTACACTGTTAGAAGTAAATGTTACATCTCTAAGTTCGTTGTAAATTTGGAGGGCACTTTTCTTTTCTCCGAAATTGTTAATTAAAACTTCCCGTATTTCAGACCAAGTTTTCGCATTATTATTTACCTCAATTACTACTCTAGCCTTATTAACTAACTTACTTTTAATTCTACTAAGCAAAATATTTTGACTACTTATATCATATTTAATAACTGAAGGAATTATTAATTCTACTAAATCTAAAAAATTAATTAAATCGTTACCTTTCCCATCGAACTCGGGCAGACGTTCAATGTATTTTAGTGGATCTATTTCCAATGTTAATAACTGTGGTTGATCTGGCATGTTGTTTTTGTAGTTGTTCGTTTGTCTCTCTGGTTCTGAATCCGAATCGGCGCTGAATTTCTTATAGAATTTGTTGCTGGTTGTACGAGCTCTTCTGATGGCACGATTTCTCTCTCTTTGGAACATAAAATTTTTCTTTCGCTTTTAATTTAATTTTATTTTAAAGTTAAAAAAAATTTTTATTTTAACTTTTATTAATTTTATTTAAACTTTTTGATTTAACTGTTTGTCTCTTTTTTTTAAAAAAAAATTCCTTATATTTTTTTTTTTTTTTTTTTTTTTTTTAATTTTAATAAGAAATTTATTTTTTTAATATTAATTTTAATTATAAGTTTTATATTATTTTCTTAATATTAATTTTGATTATTTTAAGTTTTATTATAGGTAGTTATAAATATTAGAAGAAAGTTTTTATTTCTTTTCTTTATTTTTAAGTTTTAATTACTTATAAATTAAAGTTTAATTAATTATTCAATAATGTTGAATTTTCAAAATTTTAAATTAAAATTTCTTATGTTCACAGTTTTCTTTTATTGTTTTCAAAATTCCTGAAATTGGAATTTCTTATGAGTTCACTTTTTTTTGAAATTTTAATTACAAAAAAAATTAGGCACTTAATCAATTTATTTTTACTAAATAGAAAGAAATATTAATTTTTTTTTTCTTTGTCCTTTATCACTGGATCCTGTTATTTTTTAGGATCCTACCGACTGCGCCAATAATATTTTCGGACCAAAAAAAATCAAACAAAAAATATTTCTTGAT
>OY720444.1:51532722-51617540 GCA_963082915.1 Dolichopus griseipennis | reverse complement strand
GTTCTGGTCGAGTTCGGACAATGATTTCGGATTTTAGAAGCTTTTAATCGATTTGAGGCCAAACGAGTATAATTACAAAGCCAAAGAATATATTTCCTATTTGCCGTGTGAAGATAGAAACTTTAAATTTAATACACGAGGGTTCTTTCCTTTTTCCGTTTATTATTTAAAACTTTTATATTTTTAAAAGGCTAAGAATTTTACCATAAAACATATTTTGTATATTTTGTATATTTGTGTACATATAATATATTTTATTGAATTCTTACCATAGGTGATATATAATTAAGACATTGTGTACCATACTTAAGCTATATTCAAAGGTACTTGATGCATTTATGTAAACTTTATTTTTATATTTAAATGAATTATATGAAAAGTTCTAAATTTGTAATTGTATTTTAGAAATACATTTATTGCATATTTTGCGTTTATAAGCTTTTCTAATAGGTATATAAACTAACAGTTTAAAATAATTGCAATTTTGAAAAATTTTAATTATTAAATATATTATGCTTTGATTAGCTTTATATCACAAAATTTAATAATTCAAATTTTTTCACTTGTGTAATTGAATTGAAATAAATTTATTTTCATTTATTTCAAGTTTTATGTTTTTTAATATTTTTAAATAGATAAGTTAGTAAGAGTTTGTAATATTTTTGAATAGATAAAGTAATTAGAAAATGATTTTAGTATTATAAAGTTAATTTGGTTAGCTATGTCTTACGATCAAACTAATAACAGCTTTTATGGTTTTAAAATGACTTATGAATAACTGAATAAATTTGAACCAAATAGGTGTAGGGTATTTCTAAGTCGGTTGCACCGACTGACTGTTTCTTTACTTTTTATATATGTTCGTTAGCTCTTGGACAGATTAAAAGCTCTAGAATCGGAACCCATGGGCCGATTTCGCCCATATGCAATCCCCGCCGTACTTTCAGTCCTAGTAACCCACAGTTAAAATTTCATCAAGATAGCTCCATTATTTTTTGAGTTATCTTGCCTATGGACGGACGGACGGACATGGTTATATCGACTAAGGAGGTCACCCTGATCACAAATATATATACTTTTCCATATCTAGCTCGCTTCCTTTAGGTGGTTATACACACCATACCAAAGTTAATATACCCCTTTACCTATTCTATAGGACGTGTAGGGTATAAAAAAAATAATTATAGCCCTAATCTAAGTTCTCTTGGTGAAATCGTGCACCGATCAGAAAACTTAAACATTTTTGGTATGCAGCTTAACCAAAAAATGATGTGGAATGATCATATTTTTGATATAGCTAAAAATGCTGCCAAATGCTTGGGTTTTCTCTTTAGGTGTAAGTCGTATTTCTTTCCAAGGGACCTATCCAAAATCTATAAAGCTTATATACGACCTAAGATGGAATACAACTCACACATTTGGGCTAGCGTCCAAAAAATGACACTTATTCAGTTGAAATAAGATCACTGATGCCTCCTCTCAAAAGTATTTCCTAAAGTCGGCAATTTTAATTATTAAAATTTTCTCAAATTAAAGAAGAATCTTAACGGAAAGAATCTTCAAGAATTTACCGTCTAACTCCCCGCTGTCCTCATTTTTTCCTTCCTATCACAACTACGTTAACTACAAAGGATCATATTCCTAGTTTGTGGTTTTAGAATAAAAAAAAAAAAAAAAAATTCAGCTTTATTATGTATAAAGTAATGCTCATGTGGAATACGAAGTTGTATAGCAACTACTCGAACTCACTGCAGTAGACCAACCAAATTTTACAGAAACTTTGGCCATAAAACTAAACTACTTTTGGCAAAATTTAAGACATTCAGCTTCATTAGGTGTAGAGTTATGCTTATAAAACAAGAAGGAGCTATATGGCAACTCCTCAAACCCACTGCAGTAGACCAACCAAATTTTGAAGAAACTTTGGCCATAAAACTAAACTACTTCTGGCAAAATTTCAGACACCCAGCTTCATTTGGTTTAAGAGTAATGCTCAAATAAAAAAAGAATCTGTATTGCAGGTAGTCGAACACGTGGAGCAAACTGGCTGAATTTCAAAAGCGATGACGGATATTGAATGAAAACGAATTTTTGAAAATTTCAAAATCTCAGTTCCTCTATTTATTGAGTTATCGTTGAAACGGACGGACAGACGGACATACATATCTAGATCGATTTACTTTTCGATCCTGATCCGACCCTTACCCTCCTTCTTTTCGTCCCAAACGTAATGGCAAATTTAGTATACCATTTTGACCTAAAGTCATATGGGTATAATAAATAATAATATTATAAGTACTTAGAATATAATGTATCTAGAAAAGCTGTTAGCAAGTGCGAAATATAATGAGCTTCAATGTTAACGTTTAATATTGGAAAATTATACACTGCTGAACAAGTTACTGATTTATAAAAACATTAAAATTTTACTTTTTAAGTTCTAATAGCTTTTCAATGTTAAAGGTTCCCAAATTTTTACTAAGCAAACTTATGATGATTCTCGAGGTTCTGCCTACCTCCCTAACTGACTCCTCCACCATTGTTTATGTTCTAGGAATTAAATTGTGAACTCCATCAAAATTTGTAAATTAATTTAGAATTTTGTTATCTAGGCAAACTAAAACTAAGAAAAAATTTCTTCAATTTAAAGAACTTCTTTTAAATTTAAGAAATATCTTTAACATATGTTGAAATATAATGTTAGAGCTTTCAATTTTGTATATTAATTTTGTATATGCGGGTATTTAAGTTACAGGTGCTTCAAAATAATAAAATTTCGATTTGCGAGCCATTACAGCTCTTAAACAGGAGGCGCGACAAAAAAATGTTTTTAACCAAATCCACAATAAATCCAATAAAACGCTTGTTATAGTAATTTAAATATAGGGCTGTTTGGAAATGTTCAATTGCTGGATCTAAAAAACTAAATAGAATATATTGTTGGTGAAGTTTAAGAACAAAAATCCGTAATAAGAAAAGGGTGTAATTGAAATGTTTCTTAGTTTATAATTTATAAAAAAAAATATAAAAATGAATTAGTGTGGCAACTAGATTTTCGATATATGAAAATATTTGTTTAGTTTTAAGAAAATCGGATACATGGCAACTTGTAAAAAATACAAAACAATACATTAAAGATTTATTAAATACCTGGAAGAAGAAAATAAATGTTTTAAAAAAATGTATCTGGATATCTGTCTACGCTAAAAAATCGTTATTATATACCTTTAAATGAACTTGCCTGTGACTATGGCTTTATTTTTCATTCTGTCAGTTAATGATACATTTATATTAGAAATCTGACCATAAATTTATAAGGCCCTTACCTAAATGACGACGTACGGCGTATATTTTCTGTCAAAATGATTTTAAATACATATAATTATATGGGAGCTCCCGAAATACGCGACGTACCATACGTCGGGTTTTTAAAATTTAAAAATTGACAAAGCGTATACAATTTTGTTATTGTTTTTTGTTATGTTGTTATGGTGACGTTTTGTTGATATTTAGTAAATAAAACTTTTTTAAATTTAAATCTTCTAAAACTTCAATATCATCGAAATCCATTTTACAAAATTTAAAGAAAAAAAAAATTAAAAATAATGATTCCATGACATTTTCTCGAAAAACATTTGCTCTAACAACAATTACTCGAACAACAATTACTCGACCGTCATTTTCTGGTAAAATTAATAAAAAATAAAAAAGCGCGATTTTTTGAAGAATTTTTCGGTTATTAATTTTACCAGAAAACGATTTTTGAAAATTATTTAAATGTTCTTTTTTTAATAATAATAATAAATATTTTTGTTCAATGACATTTCACCTTTTTGATTGAAAGCATACACTACTTATTCGTTGAAAATATTAAAATACTACTCTGTTAAGTTAAAAAAAAGTTATAAATATGAATTTTTGTCAAGTTGTTTTACGAGAAAATGTTTTTGGAGTAAATGCTTTTCGATCAAATGTAGTTTTATACATTTTCGAGAAAATGTTCTTCGACTAAATGTTTTTCGAGCAAATAATTTTGGAGTAAATGTTTTTCTAGAATATTTTTTTCGAGTAAGTGTCGGGATACCAAAAATAATACCAAAATTAAAAACGGTATTTTTTATATGAAATCAATATTCAAAATAGATTTTTTTTTTCAAATTAAAAATGGTACGCGCGTATCGATTTCGGGATACGTCGACGTATCGACGTACGGCGTATTGTACGTCATACGTCGTACGCTTTTGATTAGGTAAAGGCCTAAGAATTGCATGGTTCAGTGGTTAACAAAGTGGCTTAGGGTGTAAATAGATTTGAGTTCAATCCTCCTTCAAAGATAAAAATTTTTTTTGTTTTTTTTTTTTTAAATTTAACAGAAATTAAAAAAACCGAGGAAGAGTGTAGTAGAGTAGACTGTGTCAACTCTGGGATACCCGTATGACCGTAACATATACATTATATCATCCGGTTAATTACTTTTGGCAAAATTTCAAACATTCAGCTTTATTAGGTGTAGAGTAATGCTCATATAAAAGAAGGAGTTGTATGGCAGCAACTAGAACCTTTTGCAGTAGACCAACCAAATTTTGCAGTAACTTTGGCCATTACACTAAACTATTTTTGGCAAAATTTCAGACACCCAGCTTCATTTGGTGTAGTGTAATCCTCATATAATAGAAGGAGTTGTATGGCAGCTACTCGAACCCTCAGCAGTAGACCAACTAAATTTTGCAGTAACTTTGGCCATTACACTAAACTATTTTTTGCAAAATTTCAGACACCCAGCTTCATCAGGTGTAGTGTAAAGCTCATATAAAAGAAGGAGTTGTATGGCAGCTACTCGAACCCTCTGCAGTAGACCAACCAAATTTTGCAGTAACTTTGGCCATTATACTAAACTACTTTTGGCGAAATTTCAGACACGCAGCTTCCATAGGTATAGAGTAATGCTCATATAAAATTAGAAGTTGTATGGCAGGTACTCGAACCCGTGGACCAAAATGGCTGAATTTAAAACTCGATTCCGTTTTTTGCATAAAAACGAATTTGTGAAAATTTCATAATCCTAGCTCCTTTACTTTTTGACTTATCGTGATGACGGACGGACGGTCGGACATACATAGCTAAATCGATTTATTTTTCGATTCTTATCCGATCCATACACTTGAGTCTATATCTACCCCCCCCCCCTCCTTCTCTGCGTCACAAACGTAATGGCAAATTTATTATACCCTTGGACTATATAGTCATACGGGTATAAAAATTCACCATGAAGCGAATTTTGAATCCACGATCCCAATATTTTATAAAATACGAAACATACAAAATGTAAAATACGTAACTTACACATCTTCAAATTTTTAAAATGCAACAAATGAAGCGAATTTTGAATCCACGATCCCAATATTTTATAAAATACGAAACATACAAAATGTAAAATACGTAACTTACACATCTTCAAATTTTTAAAATGCAACAAAAATTTATCAGTCGTTTTGTTTACTTAGTTTAGTAATGTTTTTGTTTACTTTTCTGCATGTGTATATTAGAATCGAAGCATAATCTGCGTAATACCAAATGTAAAGATTACGAAATGATTTTGTATTAATATGGAATATATGTATATGTATGTATATATTGTAGATAATAAGTAAGATAGTAATTTTATATGAATAAGCGAGTGCGTAAGTGAATAATTTTTATTAATGACATTAATATTTCTATTAAGATTTTCAACCATGTTATTGTTATATTATTATGAGCATATGTATGTATATGTATGTAGAAATATTATAAAAGACCATAAACAAAGAGCTATACCAGCAATGTACTTTTATATTAACACAGTAACAAATTCCCAAGATCTATCGTCAATTTTTTATTTTTTACATTTTAGGGGGCTAGTACTACTTTAAAAAAAGTATATATTGAAAAAAATATTTTTTTTTATTTTATTTTTTTTAATACCTTTATTATATCCTATACCTAAAAAAAGGATTGGGGAATATTAACTTTGGTACAGTATTTGTAGCAACTATTACGAAGCCCGATAGATATGGAAAAGTATATATATTTTTGATCAAACGTCACCTCCTGAGTCGGTTTCCCCATGTCCGTAGTTCCGTAAACACGATCACCGAAAAAATAATGATTCTATCTTAATGCAATTTATACAATAGGTTACTAGTGCAAAAGTACGGCAGGGATTAAAAAAAGGCAAATTGGAAATATTTTGGAGATAGAACATTTAAATTTAGAACAAGGGTGTTCGTTTGTATTTTCCTTGTGTATCCATACAGCTAGAAAGACCATACACCATTAAATTGATGTGGTAGTTTGAGTACCTATCTCGCATTTCTTAATACCTAATATGCATATCGATAAAATTAGAAACATGAATTTTGGTTAAAAGTTCTCTGTCATGTTTTCTTTACCAGCATATCTTCGGAATTAATAAAATTAAAAGTTTTATTTTGCTACGAAGTAGTTTTGACTTACTTGCTTAATATTCTTTTTAAGGAATGAAAGTAGGGGTTCGGATAGCTGCCACACGCATACCAGCACAACTTGGAAATTGCTAAAGTCAAAATATAAATGAATGTCGTTCTGCCATGTTTTCTTTATGTTTCTGAAATTTGAGAGGAATGAAAGTAGCGATTTGAAACGCTGTCAAACGCTTCCTTATACCTTACCAGCATATTTCGGAATTAAAAAAATTTGAAAATTGAAATTTAGTACAAGTTAGGTTTATCCTGTTTGCTTAATGTTCCTAAGATGAAATTTTATTTGTCAAGTGTAGGGTATTACTAAGTCTGTTGTATCAGTAAAATGCACGATTACTTATTGTTTACCAATATTTAAAACTAGGTGGTTTAACAAAAATATATTAAAATGTTTTAAAATTAACAATTATAAAAATAAAGAAAAAAAAATGCTTGTGAAAAATGTTAATTAATTTTAATATTATATAATTTCAGGCGCCTTTTTAGTACCATATTTTATAATCTTAATGATTTGCAGTACACCAATGTTATATATGGAATTAGCAGTTGGTCAATATACTGGCCGTGGGCCAATAGCAGCATTAGGACAAATTTGTCCACTATTTAAAGGTAAGATGAAATTCAACAATACTTTTTTAATTTTTGTTTTGAACTAAAGAGTAAATGAAAAACAATTTAGGGGATGGTGTAGTGGGTAAGCATTTGGCTGATTAACAGATGGAGTTCGCGTTCGATTCCCGTACTATGCTACTTAATTGAAAAATAATTTTTCCTTACAAATTCCTCTTGGTGACCAAGTATAAATCTCAATATAAATCTTATGATACACATATAAACAAAATAAGCAATTTTATTAATAAAATTAAGAAAAGAAATATCTACCACGCTTGAAGAGGATAGGCGTGCTTCACCCGCTTATCACATAGTATAAGTGGTAGGAAACTGTTTATAAATAAATAAAAATATTTAGCATAACAGTAAAATTACCTTACGTAAAAATATTAAGTAGGAACTTAATTTCTTCATCATTGCTAAATTTTGTTTAATATCGTCAACACGATAAACTGTTTTAGACGGTAATTGGATACCAGATATATTCGATATTATATAAGAAACAGTTCTCAATTGAAACAGATATAGCAGTTGATATATAAAAATTAGCTATCGTTTTTGTATTTTTTTAAAAATTAAGTTTTCAGTATACCCAACACCTCTTTTTAGCACATTTTCAAAAAATTTTGTAAAAATGTGCCTATATAGCTTCACTCTGTCAGTCCGTCTGTCCGTATGTTTACAAAAACTTTTACACCGTTTGAAATAGAGTAAAGAAATTTTAACCATGGGTAGTTTTTGCAAAAAAAATAATTTCGTAGAAGATTTTTTTTCTGTAGCCCTACCTGTTACGGGGCTACAGCCCCCCAAAGTTGGAAAAAGCCCTATATTTAAAATGTTATAACAAGAGTTCTGTTAGATATATTTTCAATCTGAAAACGGCAAACGATAGCTGGTTTTATAAACTTTATAAATTTTTAAAACGCAAATGTTTAGGGTTGCCATACGGTACTAAAATTTAAAATTACACAAAACTCAATTTTTGCAAAATTTTTGGCCACGCATATCTTCTGAACGGTTCAAGTTAGGGTCTTGAAATTTTGGGAGTAGTTAGGTACTCAGAAATCAGTAGGAGTCGGTTAAAAAAATTTTTTTGGCAAGCCCTCTATTTAGGAGCTATAAGGGCTCGAAAATTGAAATTTTGATATTTTTAAACACCTGTAACTTGAATACCTGTCCAATTTTTTTTTTAGTGATATACAAAATTCAAAGCTCTATAATTATATTTCACCATGTGTCAAAGGTTTTTCTAAATTTTGAAGGGCGACGAAGCTACAGCCCCCGCAAATTCCAAAAAAGCCCTATATTTAAATTGATATAACAAGAGTTTTGTTAGGTTTATTTTCAATCAAAAAACGGTAGAGGAGAGCTGCTTTTATAAGCTTTACAAAAATATGTCGCTTAGATTTATAGGGTTGCCATACGGTACTAAAATTTACCATTATGTAAAACTCAATTTTTGCAAAATTTTTGGCCCCACATATCTTCTGAACGGTTCAAGTTAGGGTCTTGAAATTTTGGGAGAAGTTAGATCCTCAGAAATTAGTAGGAGTCGGTTAACAAAATTTTTTTATCGTGCCCCCTGTTAAGGAGCTATAAGGACTCAAAAATTTAAAGTTTGCTATTTTTAAACACCTGTAACTTGAATACCTGTCCAATTTTATTTTTATTAATATACAAAATTTAAAGGCCCAACATTATATTTTAACATATGTTAAAGGTTTTTCTTTAATTTAAATGCGGTTCCTTAAATTGAAGAAAGTGTCTCTTAGTTTTACCCATTTTTGCTTAGATTGTATAATTCTAAGTAAAATTCCAAATTTTTGTGGAATTCACAATTTAATTCATAGAACCTAAAAAAATGGGGGGAGGGGGGGGGTGGTTATATGAAGTTGGATCCTTGAGAAACTTGGCAACCTTTCCCGTTGAAGGGCTATTACAACTTTAAAATAAAAACTTTACTGTTAGCAGTAAATTTTATAAGTAAGCAGTAACTATTTCCAAGTAAATATTTCCAAAGTTAAACTCAGTATGTAATAAAATAAAAATTTGAAAATGTGCTTTTTTAAAAACCCTTGGTTTTTTTCAACACTTGTTTTATAAAGAAATTCAACAAATTTTTCAATAAATTTATTTTTACAATTTACAAAACTAAGAAGGAAAGCACAAAACAAAGAGAAAAAATTTAAAATAAACAACAAAAAAACCATAAAAAATTAAATATAAGTAAAAAAAATTTAAATAAATACTTTTATTAAAGTAAAACTAGTCCCTAAAATATAGAAAATAAAAAAATTGTTGGTAGGTAGATATTTAGCATTAAGGAGTGCTATAATATAAAAGTAAATTGCTGAAAAAAGAAACATTTCTCTTTCCATTAAGCCATTAATCTTTATTCAATTTAGTTTTATATTATAGCACTCCTAAATACAAATGATCTATCTACCACCAATTATTTTATTAATTAAATTAAGTTATTAATTTATAAAGAACTACCTATCTTACTGAATAAATAAATTTTATTTGTATTATGGACGTGCATAAACAAATAAGGCCACGAGTATAATAAAATTACCGCCTCGATCTAGGCGAGCTAGATATAGTGGCAAAGGATTCACAAAGTTTGTCTGTTAACACGATAATTCAAAAATTAACACGGCTAGAGATTTGAAATTCATAGAAAGTCATTTTTAGACAATTTCTTGGTTCGCTATTGTCTTTGGTAAAAATCGCATCAACGCTTCGGGAAGTTGCCGTACAAATTTTTTGAAAAAATATGAATTTGTTCAAAACTAATAACGCTGGGAGGATGAAAATTGTACACGGTTAGTTCTATAATAGAACAAGCATCTTTTACCGCGCTTCATTTTCCGGGTGCTGCCATATATCGAACAATGGGTTTGCATGAGTTTTCGGGCGAGGTCGAACAATGGGTTTGCATTCTAGAAGCTTTTGATCGAATTGAGGCAAACGAGCATAATTTCGAAATCAAAGAAGATAGTATCTTAAATTTTGGGACACAAGTGATTCTTCTTATTTGCTCTGTGTCTGTGAAATTTTGGATGAATTGGAATAGTGGTAGCGTACCACCTCCACTACTACCAAGACCTTACAGCATATATTCGAAATTAATAAAGATAGAAACTTTAAATTTGATACACGAAAGACAGAAACTTTTAATTTGATCTTTCATATTTCCGTTCTTATTTAACACTTTTATATTTTGTAAAAGGCTAAGAATTTTACTATAAAACTTATTATGTATTATATTTTACAAATCAAAAACAAAATATTTTTTTAATAAACGACTATACCCTAATCACACTACGAGTCTATAACATGTTATAGCGATCGTATAACATGTTATAAAAATTTTTATTTTTAACTATATTTCACATTTTTTCAATTTCACACTAGGAAAATTTGATGTTCTAATAAAAAAGTTTTGCTTGACATTTTTGTTTGTTTGTAAAAAAATTTTAATAAACATCATAATGGATTAAGTAAATTTTATTTAAACATCATAATGGATTCTAAAAGGAAAAAAAAATATTAATGACTTAATAAAAATAAAAAAAAAATGATTCAAGACAGTGACAAATTCTTCAAGGGATATGTAGATCCAAAATAACTTTGATAAATCGAAAAAAATCGATTATACCAAAAAATTTAAGTACACGACCTTGAAAAATAACACGTTATACTGAATAACTAGTTATTATCATATTAAACTAGACAGATTTTTTTCATACAATATTTCTAGTTAAATGCTGATAACATGTGCGTAGTGGAAATTGGGTATAAATTTCCTTTTTTAATTTTTACTATATCAGATATCTTATTGAATTATTACTATAGGTAATATATAATTACGAAATCGCGTACGATACTTAAATTGTGTTCAAAGGTACTTGCTGCATGTATGTAAAATTTATTTTTATATTTAAATGAATTATATGAAAAGTTCTAAATTTTTCATTGTATTTTAAAAATACATTTGTTGCATATTTTGCAATTATAAGCATATCTAAATAATATTTTTTAAAAATTTTAATTACTAAATTTTGTGACAAAAAGCTAATCAAAGCTTTAACGTTTTTAGTTTACTAGGTTTAACAACCATTAGAGACCAACCAAATTTTGCAGTAACTTTGGCAATTACCCTAAACTATTTTTGGCAAAATTTTAGACATCCAACTTTATTAGGTGTAGTGTAAAAGTCATATAAAAGAAAGAGTTTTATGGCAGCTACTCGAACCGCCTGCTTGGTTTGTCAAAACAACTGGGTTCAAAACTCCTCTCGCGCAGTTCCAAAGTGCAACTGTACAAAACGCTCATACTTCCGGTGCTACTATATGGAGCAGAATGCTGGACATTGCCCAGAGCAAGTGAGCAAGCACTTGGAACTTTCGAGCGAAAGATTCTTCGTCGAGTGTTCGGTCCTTACTGCGACGATGGGACCTGGAGAAGAAGATACAATGCCGAGATCTATCAGCTGTACGGTGACGTGGACCTAGTTCAAAAAATTAAGATCAAAAGGCTGCAATGGCTAGGTCACGTTGAGCGAATGAACAACAATGCTCCAGCTAAAAAGATACTCGAAGCCAGGCCAGAGGGAACACGTCGCAGAGGTCGCCCAAACCTTCGTTGGAGAGACGAGATTTCGACAGACATCAGAAGGCTCCAAATCTCCAACTGGAGAGAATCTGCTCGGGACCGAACGAGGTGGAGAGGAACGCTACGTCAGGCCCAGGACCTTCATGGTCTGTAGCGCCACCTAAGTAAGTAAGTACTCGAACCGCCTGCAGTAGACCAACAAAATTTTTAATAATTTTGGCCATTACACTAAACTATTTTTGGCAAAATTTTAGACCAAAGTTACTGCAAAATTTGGTTGATCTACTGCACAGGGTTCGAGTAGCCGCCATACAACATCTTCTTTTGTGTGAGAACTACACTTCATCTAATAAAGCTGGTATGTTTAAAATTTTGCCAAAAGTAATTAATGTTTATAATAATAATAATATTATGTTTATGTAACGATCGTACGGGTATCCCAGAGTTGACACAGTCTACTCTACTAAACTGTTCCTCGTTTTTAATATGCGTTAATGATTTTTCTTAATTATAAAAAGTTTCCTGAAAATTGGAAAAAGTGTCTCTTGATTTTTTACAATTTTTCTTAAATAGATAAAGTTCTAAATAATTACTATAAACTTGTTCTCATACACCATTTTTTAAAAACCGTTGTTTGTTCTCATTACTCATTTTTTTTTTGTTCTTATTAATTTTAAAATTTTTATAATACTCTTAAAAGAAAAAAACAGAATTTACATTTATTCCAGACCTTTCTTGTGAGCACGATTTTTAATACTAACGACAGAAAACACATAATTTCCTTTTGTTTCATAAATTCATTTGTTAATTTTTAAAATATTTCAGCAATTTTTGTTTAATATAAATATTTTCTCAAAACGTTCTTACATTTTTTAAACTGACTAAAACTTACTTACTTATTAGCATTGATTAAGAATTATCTATATATAAACATTTTCATGTTAAAAATTTGTATGAAACTTTTTTCGCATATTTTTTAAAATTCTCTAAAAACGGTTGGCATATTTTAAATGTATTGTAACTATTTCTATTTTATACCCTTTATTTTTATTCTCTCAAAAATTTTTCACTCTACATAGTACATGTAACATGATTCAAGAATATGAATAATATGACACTAAGGCCTTTACCTAATCAAAATCGTACGACGACGGCGTACAATATGTACGTCATAACGATACGCCGTACGTCGATACGTCGACGTATCCCGAAATCGATACGCGCGTACCATTTTTAATTTGAAAAAAAAATCTATTTTGAATATTGATTTCATATAAAAAATACCGATTTTAATTTTGGTATTATTTTTGGTATCCAGACACTTACTCGAAAAAAATATTCTAGAAAAACATTTACTCGAAAAAAATATTCTAGAGAAACATTTAATCCAAAATTATTTGCTCGAAAAACATTTAGTCGAAGAACATTTTCTCGAAAATGTATAAAACTACATTTGATCGAAAAGCATTTACTCCAAAAACATTTTCTCGTAAAGCAACTTGACCAAAATTCATATTTATAACTTTTTTTTAACTTAACAGAGTAGTATTTTAATATTTTCAACGAATAAGTAGTGTATGCTTTCAATCAAAAAGGTGAAATGTCATTGAACAAAAATATTTATTATTATTATTAAAAGAATAACATTTAAATAATTTTCAAAAATCATTTTCTGGTAAAATTAATAACCGAAAAATTCTTCAAAAAATCGCACGATTTTTTATTTTTTATTAATTTTACCAGAAAATGACGGTCGAGTAATTGTTGTTCGAGTAATTGTTGTTCGAGCAAATGTTTTTCGAGAAAATGTTTTTCGAGAAAATGTCATGGAATCATTATTTTTAATTTTTTTTTTCTTTAAATTTTGTAAAATGGATTTCGATGATATTGAAGTTTTAGAAGATTTAAATTTAAAAACTTTTTATTTACTAAATATCAACAAAACCACCACAAGTCACCACAACAACATAACAAAAAACAATAACAAAATTGTATACGCTTTGTCAATTTTTAAATGTTAAAAACCCGACGTATGGTACGTCGCGTATTTCGGGAGCTCCCATATAATTATATGTATTTAAAATTATTTTGACAGAAAATATACGCCGTAAGTCGTCATTTAGGTAAGGGCCTAAAGAAAAGAAAAAAATCGAATAAGAAAAAAACCGAGGAAGTGTGTAGTAGAGTAGATTGTGTCAACTCTGGGATACCCGTATGACCGTAATATAAATATTATAATATCATTCGATTAATTACTTTTGGCAAAATTTCAAACATACAGCTTTATTAGGTGTAGTGTAATGCTCATATAAAAGAAGGAGTTGTATGGCACTCACTCGAACCCTCTGCAGTAGACCAACCAAATTTTCCAGTAACTTGGCCATTACACTTAACTACTTTTGGCAAAATTTCAGATACCCAGCTTTAATAAGTACAGAGTAATGCTCATATAAATATTATTCATATTCTTGAATCATGTTACATGTACTATGTAGAGTGAAAAATTTTTGAGAGAATAAAAATAAAGGGTATAAAATAGAAATAGTTAGCCAACCGTTTTGAGAGAATTTTAAAAAATATGCGAAAAAAGTTTCATACAAATTTTTAACATGAAAATGTTTATCTATATAATATAATTCTTAATCAATGTTATTAGTTAAATTTTTATTTATTTCAATTAATTTTTTGGGTTCAATTTTAATTTTTTAATTTTAAATTTTTGTGGTCATTAATTATTTTCATTAATTACGGTTGAAATAATGTACATACTATTTACCATCTACACCAACCATATCATAATAACCACATATCATAATCATTTCATTCTAACATGAAGCCGCATGTAATAATACATATTTTATGCCTAATTCGTAATTACATTATTTATATTTAATAAAAAAATCAATTTTTAATAAAACGGTTAAGATTTAAGAACAAGAAGTTTTATCATAAACTAGCATCGGCCTGAGCTTTTTTTGCTTTTAAATTTGCATTAAAAATCTGTTTTGTGTAATTTATATTAGACTAATATTACGCAAAACTTATTTTTTTGTTATCAATGTATCAACAATTCTTGCATTTGAGCTTAAAAAAAAAATTTATAACTTTTTCAATTATGAAAACTTTTTTAAGTATTTTTGAATTTTATTCCTGTAGCTTAACGCGCTATATAATGAGTATAATTTTGTACAGTTTTTACACAAAATAGCGACTTACATTCTAAATATAAATAGTGTTCTAATATATAATGTTCTGAAAATTTGATGATGTTTCTAAACAAATACATATTCATATTTAGTGAAGTCAAGTAGCCAAAAATCGAGTTAATGCTGTCCTAAATATAGAAAAGGGTACTTTTTTTCTTAATATTTTATTACGATTTGAACTATGTTGTATTATATTCTATGTCCTAATTAAAAAGCTTATTCATAGAGCATAATATGTAAAACAAAATTTAACATACCTATCATAATTCATAAGTTTAGTACTTAGTATTATATTATATTATCATCATCAACTGCCAACTACACCATACCAGCTCTTGAAAAAGAGTAGACGCGAGGAGTAGATAATTAAATAATTTTCGGCAGATAGCTTTAAATAAATTTTTCATAATAGATGAATTTTCTCTTGAATAGCTTATGTTAAATCATATTTTTTATTTGATTACCAATAAGCACTTAACTCTTCCATTTTAAAAAAATAGTCTTTATATATTTCAGCAATAAACCTCAATTTTTCACTTTTTTCCAATTATCTAAATATATCAAATATTATTAACTTCACAAATGACAGATAGTTTTAAAATATCAAATATTATGTAGGATTATTAATCTGACAATTATATACTCCTGACAAAACAAAACAAAAATTAGCTTTCCAT
Source organism: Dolichopus griseipennis (assembly GCA_963082915.1). Classification (NCBI taxonomy): domain Eukaryota; kingdom Metazoa; phylum Arthropoda; class Insecta; order Diptera; family Dolichopodidae; genus Dolichopus; species Dolichopus griseipennis. The sequence continues at coordinate 51,601,928 of OY720444.1, read as the reverse complement.
TTACAAACAACTTATACCTACTCTTCATCGACAATTTTTGGTGAAAAGAACGCATGCAAAGTAAAACTAAAACGAGGAAGATTATAGTTGCCTTGTCAACTTTTAGATACCCGTGCATACCCACTATGGTGTATAAAATAAACCGTAATATACTTCCCTTATACATTTAACTCATTACTCCATAATTTTGACGTAAAACAAAAAAAAAAAAAATCACAAAACATAAAACAAAATTTTCATTCATTGTCCCATAACTTTAGCTTAAAAAAAAAAAAAAAAAATGGCCCACCCTAAAATTCCGATGGTCCGAGTGATGTCCGACTTTGCCAACTAACTTGCCCTATTACTTTACCTGCCCAATTTTAATTTTAACCTTGTAGCTTCATTAGATTCGCAGTTATTGAATCGAAAGCTTTGTATGGCAGCCCCCCCAAAATAGGGCCGTAACATTTTGAAACTTCATATAAGTGCTCGATTCATTATATAAATAACCGTGTGTAATTTTTATCGTCGTACTATAATTAGTTTTGAAGAAATTCATATTGGTGCAAATAAGTTGTATGGCGGCCGCCCGAAAATGGGGCCCTAACATTTTGAAACTTCATATAAGTGCTCGATTCATTATATAACTAACCGTGTGTAATTTTCAGCCTCGTAGTATAATTAGTTTTGAAGAAATTCATATTAGTGCAAAGAAGTTGTATGGCAGCCCCCCGAAAATGGGGCCCTAACATTTTGAAACTTCATATAAGTGCCGGAGTCATTATAAAACTAACCGTGTGTAATTTTTATCTCCGTAGTATAATTAGTTTTGAAGAAATTCATATTGGTGCAAAAAAGTTGTATGGCAGCTCCCCGAAGCCTTGGTCCGATTTTAACCAAAAACAATAGGGAACCTAGAAATTGTCTAAAAATGACTTTGTGTGAATTTCAAGACTCTAGCCCTTTTAGTTTTTGAGTTATCGTGCTGACACACGGACGGACGGACGGACAGACACACATAGCTAGATCGACTAATTTTTCGATTCTGAGCCGATACGTACCCTTGACACTATATCTAGCTCGTCTAGATCGATGCGTTACAAACGGAGGAGCAAATTTAATATACCCGATGTCATATATGTATGCACGGGTATAAAGAGTTTTTTATTATAAAAAAAAACGAGGAAGATTATAGTTGCCCTTGTCAACTTTTAGATACCCGTGCATACCCACTATGGTGTATAAAATAAACCGTAATTTACTTCCCTTGTACATTTAACTCATTACCCCATAATTTTGACGTAAAAAAAAAAAACAAAAAACAAAATTTTCATTCATTGTCCCATAACTTTAGCTTAAAAAAAAAAAAAAATAATTAACAAAACAAAAAAAAATCACAAAAAAAAAAAACAAAATTTACATTCATTGTCCCATAACTTTAGCTTAAAAAAAAAAAAAAAAAAATTAACAACAAAAAAAAAAAATCACAAAAAAAAAACAAAAAAAAAAATTGGCCCACCCTAAAAGTTCGATGGTCCGAGTGATGTCCAACTTTGCCAAGTAACTTGCCCTATTAATTTACCTGCCCAATTTTAATTTTAACCTTGTAGCTTTATTTGATTCACAGTTATTGAATCGAAAACTTTGTATGGCAGCCCCCCGAAAATGGGGCACTAACATTTTGAAACTTCATATAAGTGCTCGATTCATTATATAACTAACCGTGTGTAATTTTCATCCGCGTAGTATAATTAGTTTTGAAGAAATTCATATTGGTGCAAGGAAGTTGTATGGCAGCCCCCGAAAATGGGGCCCTAACATTTTGAAACTTCATATAAGTGCCGGAGTCATTATAAAACTAACCGTGTGTAATTTATCTTCCCCGTAGTATAAATAGTTTTGAAGAAATTCATATTGGTGCAAAAAAGCTGTATGGCAGCTCCTCGTAAATGGGGCCCTAACATTTTGAAACTTCATATAAGTGCTCGATTCATTATATAACTAACCGTGTGTAATTTTCATCCGCGTAGTATAATTAGTTTTGAAGAAATTCATATTGGTACAAGGAAGTTGTATGGCAGCCCCCCGAAAATGGGGCCCTAACATTTTGAAACTTCATATAAGTGCCGGAGTCATTATAAAACTAACCGTGTGTAATTTTCATCCCCGTAGCATAAATAGTTTTGAAGAAATTCATATTGGTGCAAAAAAGTTGTATGGCAGCTCCCCGAAGCCTTGGTCCGATTTTAACCAAAAACAATAGGGAACCTAGAAATTGTCTAAAAATGACTTTGTGTGAATTTCAATACTCTAGCCCTTTTAGTTTTTGAGTTATCGTGCTAACACACGGACGGACGGACGGACGGACGGACAGACAGACACACATAGCTAGATCGACTAATTTTTCGATTCTGAGCCGATACGTACCCTTGACACTATATCTAGCTCGTCTAGATCGATGCGTTACAAACGCAAATCTAATATACCCGATGTCATATATGTATGCACGGGTATAAACATATGCTTAAAATGTAGAATAAACTTTTCATTTAATAGGGTCTAAATTAACCTAAATTAAAACATACGACGTACAATTTTTATACGGCAGTACGTCAATATGTCTATCTACATATCCATAAAACGATACGCGCGAAATATGTTTTCCTTTTAGGAATTAATTAAAAAAAAACAATTTTAATTTATTAATGAACAACTTTTTATTGTCAAAACTTGATTAATTCTTTATTTAACATTGGTTCGGTAGTGTGTACTAATTTAACACCTAACCGTATAAAGAAGAACAAAATGAAATATTTATACTTTCTTATCTCTGGTTCTGTTTATTCTATGAGAATTTTACAACATCCAAGCAACGTCAATATATGGAATAAAATTGGTGCAGCTATTGAATTAAGTAAGCCTTAGGTCAAAGGTAACCTAAACAAAAATATGAAAACAGTTTTACAAGACACTAATACAGGTTATACAATAAGAAATTCTAAATTAAATTACAAATCCTCTTTAAACACTAAATCTAATTTAACAAATTTACTTGATTTATCTTTTCCTATACCTCCTACTAATTTTTCTAAATCAATTGATATTTCAAATACTAAAACACTAATTAATCCTAACAAATCTGATATTATTGTACAAACTGATACTAATACTATTCCTATTTCCAATATTAATATAAAAAATAATTCTAAAAAGATCATTTCTAGTAATTCAAATGATCTTACCAAATCAGGTAATAACAAACAAATTAGCGATTCTTATCTAAAAAATAAATTTTCAAAATTCAAAAAGTCTGTATCAAATAAATTTAATAAATACCAAAATTTTGTTCAAGGTGAAACTATTATGCCCCAAAGTAAACCTTCCAGCTTAACTGTAGCAAAATCTTCTTCTAGTAAAATTAATAGATCAACTACTTTATCTTTACATCCTGAATTACAAGCTATTCCCTTCTTAGCTAATTCTGAGGATATTTTATTATCTAACTGAAATACAACTCCACCAATTTTATATCCTCTTTTACCGCCTGTTGTAAAACTTACTCAAAAAGCTCTTCATGAAAGTAAAAATAACAGTAGGTACGTTTTAGCTAGATTAAGGGACAGTAAAATTTATGATAATGTTAGACTTTACCTTGCATATCTTCACGATAAATCAAATGATGTTTGTATTGGTGGTAAAACAAACACATCGCTTAAGATAGCTATTCAACAGGAAGGACTACCTACTGATATTAAGGACTTACGTAATATTTTTGTAAAATATCATGAAACATATAATATTTCAGCTGAAAATGCTCTAACTGACTTGAAATCTTTTGCCTCACATATCTCATCTAATAGAATTAACTATCTTCAACGTGTGAGAGAAAATCATGATAAGTACTTTCGTCCCCTTCCAAGCGAGAAAAAGTCTAGTTAATATTAGTCTTGCGGAACCCACTCATCCTAATAATAAATCTTTTAAATTAACTATTTATTATCAAAATGTAAGAGATCTACGCACAAAAACTGAAAAAGTTTTCTTAAATGCTACTGCTTTAGATTTTGATCTATTCGTTTTAACAGAAACCTGGCTAACTTCTTCAATAAATAATCTTGAAATTTTCTCTTCTTCTTACACTGTTTATAGGAAAGATAGATATGATTGTCGTTTATCTTATAATGTTCCTAAAGGCGGTGGTGTATTGATAGCTGTTAAAAATACTTTTTGTTCATCGCAATTGTTACTTTCTCAATGTGATCCTACCGATATTATCGAAGTAATTGCTGTTAAAATTGAACTACAACTAAAAAATGTTATTATTATAATTTATATTCCTCCGGGATCTAGTATCGAAGTGTATACTAAATATATTTTTCACCACTAGTCAGTAAACTTAATGTTAATGATGATGTAATTCTCTGTGGTGACTTTAATCTTCCTAACATTAAATGGGTTCCGCACGATGAGGAATCCTACTTCATTCCATACGAATTAGTTAGTAATACGGAGTGCTTTGTAAGTGACTCTTTTAATTCTTTTAATTTTTAACAAGTATCTTCAATCTGTAATAATCGTGGTAGACAGTTAGATCTTTTATTTACGACAAATTGGATGAATTTTGCTATTATTAACTGTCCTTTTGAACTAGTTGAAATTGATGAGCATCATCCTCCAATTTGTTCGTCTCTCTGTTTTCTCATACCTCCAATTATTGATTCTGAACTTTCTTATCGTTTTAACTTTCATAAAGCCAATTTTGATGCTATTAATAACTATTTAAGTTGTTATGATTTCTCATTTTTAACCTCATTTAATTTAACCTCTTTTCTTTTAATTTAAATGATGCAGTTAATCATCAAAATTGGCTTTGTTTTGAAAATTGTTCATTCTATTATTTCACAATATGTTCCGTTGTAGACAATAGTTATAAATCCAGTCCGCCATGGTTTACTAAAAGTCTTAAAAAATTAAAAAATAGAAAAAATAAAGCCTGGCGTAAATTTATTAAAAGCAATAATAATTATGACTTTAATGTTTTCATAAATTTATTTAATGAATTTAAATCAATGTCTGATAATTTATACTCTAATTATGTGCAAAACATGTCTTTTAATATTAAAAATAATCCAAAACTCTTTTGGAAATTTGTTAATTCCAAAAGAAAAAATGATCAATATCCAATGTGTATGAATTATAAAAATTCTAGTAGTATAGATTCTAATGTTATTTCAGAATTTTTCCGTGATTTCTTCTCAGGTAGTTATTCTTTGCCCGCTTTCTTGTTAAATGAAGATAATTTTTTGCATTTATCAAACTTTCCTAATACTACACTGGGCAATATTCATATTGACTCTAATTTGGTATTCAACTATTTGACAAAACTTGATAGTAACACTAGTCCTGGGATTGACGGTATCCCTAACATATTTTTAAATAAATGCTCATCTTCATTATCTGGTCCTCTTTCTTCTTTATTTAATTCTTCTTTAGCTTCTGGTATCTTTCCTTCTATTTGGAAAACTGCCATAATTAGGCCAGTTCATAAAAAAATCTTAAAAACGATTTTACTAACTATCGTCCAATTGCTAAACTTTCTTCTATACCTAAGCTTTTTGAACTAATTGTATTGTACTTGTTTTTTATCGCCTTTCCAACATTGCTTTGTAAAGCTTAAATCAACCGTTACTAATCTTGTTGAATCTACATCTACATTTATTAATAATATGGAAGATGGCTTCCAAACAGATGTAATATATACAGATTTTAGCAAAGCCTTTAACCTTCTTCCACATAATGTTATTATTTTTAAGCTAAATAAATTAGGATTTCCGACTTATTTTATAGATTGGATTAATTCCTCTCTGATCGTAGATATAGTGTTTCTTTTAGATCCTCGATATCTTCTGAGTTTGCAGCTCCCGCAGGCGTGCCTCAAGGTAGCCATCTTGGACCTTTACTTTTCATTATTTCTATTAATGATGTTTCTTCTTTAATAATTAATAGTCACATTAAAATTTATGCCGATGACATGAAACTTTTCAAAAAAAAATTGTAAATTTGGAGGATGCATTAGCCCTACAAGCTGATCTTAATCGTTTTTACAATTGGTGTTCCAACAATAATCTCCAACTCAATGTTACCAAATGTGCTTCAATCAGTTTTACACGCCGCTTAAGTCCAATTTCTTATGTATATTCTTTTAATAATCAAATCATTTAAAAAGTCACTTCAATTAAAGATTTAGGGGTACTCTTTGATAGTAAACTTTCATTTCAACTTCATTATTCTGATATATTAAATAAGGCCAATTCTATGCTCGGTTTATATTAAACGTTGGGCAAGAGAATTTGAAGACCCTTATGTATTAAAATCTCTTTATACCTGCCTGGTTATACCCTACACCTATAGAATAGGTAAAGGGGTATATTAACTTTGGTATGGTGTTTGTAACCACCTAAAGGAAGCGAGCTAGATATGGAAAAGTATATATATTTGTGATCAGCGTGACCGCCTTAGTCGATATAGCCATGTCCGTCCGTCCGTCCGTCCGTCCGTCCGTAGGCACGATAACTCAAAAAATAATGGAGCTATCTTGATGAAATTTTAACTGTAGGTTACTAGGACTGAAAGTACGGCGCGGATTGCATATGGGCGAAATCGGCCCATGGGTTCGGATTCTGGACCTTTTAATCGGTTTCAGGGCTAACGAACAAATATAAAAAATCACGATAACTCAACAACTAATGACGCTATCTTCATCAAATTTGTGCTGTAGGTTACTAGTAATGAAACTACTTCGGGAATTGCGTAAGGTCGGGATTGGACCATGGGTTCGGAACCTAGAACTTTTTGATCGAATTTAGGCCAAACGAGCATAATTCCGAAACCAATGAAGATAGAACCTCCAAATTTAGTATCAGGGTGTCCCTTCCTATTTCCTAAGTGTCTTGTGAATTTGGGTCCCATTGGAGTAGTGGGTCGGGGACCAGCCACACATTTCCGAAGACCTTAAAGCATATCTTTAAAATTAATAAAGATAACAACTTGAAAAAATGTAGAAGCTTCCAATTTGCCACAAGGGTGTTCTTTACTATCTCTTGCGTGTTCCCCTAATTTGGGATCAATTGGAGTGGTGGTTCTGTACCCCTCTCAGACCTCCCAAGTTTTAAAGGCTTATAATCGAAATTACTAAAAATAGTTACTTAAAATTAGGATAGACCGTTCAAATTGTGTGCAAGGGTTAACTAGTACTATAAGTACAGCGCGGACTATATAAGGGCGAAATCAGCCCAACGGTTCGGATTCCGGACCTTTTAGTCGATGTCAGGGCTAAGGAACATATATAAAAAATCACGATAACTCAACAACTAATGAGGCTATCTTCATGAAATTTGTGCTGTAGGTTATTTGCAGCGAAACTACGGCGGTGATTACGTACGGTGAGGATTGGACAATGGGTTCGGAACTTAGAACTTTTTGATCGAATTTAGGCCAAACGAGCATAATTCCGAAACCAATGAAGATAGAACCTCCAAATTTGGTATCAGAGTGTCCCTTCCTATTTCGTAAGTGTCTTTGAAATTTGGGCCCCATTGGAGTAGTGGATCGGGGACCAGCCACTCAGTTCTTAGGCCCTTAAAGCATATTTTCGAAATTAATAAAGATAGTAACTTGAAACAAATGTAGAAGCTTCCAATTTGCCACAAGGGTGTTCTTTACAATTTCTTGCGTGCCCCCCTAATTTGGGATCAATTGGAGTGGTGGTTCAGAACCTCTCTTAGACCCCCCAATGTGTAAAAGCTTATCATCGAAATTAATAAAACTAGTAACTTAAAATTAAGATAGAGCGTTCCAATTGTGTACAAGGGTTAACTAGTATTGAAAGTATGACGGGACTGCATATGGGCGAAATCGTACCATAATTTCGGGTCCTGGAACCCTTGAAAAGTTCAAGGACTAACAAACATATATCTTACAAACACCATAACTCAAAAAATAATGCCGGTATTTTGATGAAATTTAACAGTAGGTTACTAGTAATGAAAGTACCATGGGAATTGGTTGTGGTCGAGTTTAATTTCGAAGCCAAAGAATATATTTCCTATGTCCTATGTGTCTCCGAAATCTAGACTTAATTGTAGTGGTTCAGCTATGTTCAAAGGTACTTGCTGCATTTATGTAAAATTTATTTTTATATTTAAATGAATTATATGAAAAGGTGTAAATTTTTAATTGTATTTTAGAAATACATTTATTGCATATTTTGCGTTTATAAGCTTTTCTATTAGGTATATAAACTAACCATTTAAAATAATTGCAATTTTGAAAAATTTGGATTGTTAAATATATTATGCTTTGATTATCTTTTTATCACAAAATTTAATAATTAGAATTTTTTCATTTTGTAATTGAATTGGAATAAATATATTTTTATTTATTTCAAGTTTGTTTGTTTTTTAATATTTTAAATAGATAAATTAGTAAGAATTTGTAGTATTTTTTAATAGATAGGGTAATTAGAAAATGTTTTTAGTATTATACAGTTAATTTGGTTAGCTATGTCTTACGATCAAATTAATAACAGCTTCTATGGTGTTAAAATGACTTATGGATATGTCATTAAATTTGAACCAAATAGGTGTAGGGTATTTCTAAGTCGGTTGCACCGACTGACTGTTTCTTTACTTGTTTACTTTATGTTTAGAAAATTTTGGTTTTAATTTGTTACGACGATTTTCTGTTCTATATATGATTGTACCTTCTTTTAGTTCGGGGAGATCTTTTCTTATTTCATTTAATTTTTCTATATTTTTTCTGCTTTTTTGTTCAAGGCGATTTTTGATTTGAGGAAAAAGTTCAGTTTGAAATTCTTGAAGTTTTCCTAAGTATTCATGAATAGTTTGATGATTTTGTTTTTCAAATTGATAAGTTTTACCATAAAATATTTCATACGGGGTATATTGAGTACTAGAGTGAATTGCATTATTATATGTAATAAGGGTTTCTGAAAGTATTTCGTCGTGATCTCTATTTTTTAACTTTTCATGGATAATTCTGTAAATTTCGGTTAAAGTCGAATGTAATCTTTCTACAGATGAATTGCTAGTATGTTGAATGGATGTATGATGAAGTTCTATATCATATTGTTTACAAAAATCTTTAAATATTATGGAAGTGAATTCAGCAGCGGAGTCTGCAATTAATTTTTTAGGTATGCCGTGAAGGCTCATAAAATGTTTAAGAAATTTGATAATGGTAAGGCTATTTCTGGAGATTAAGGTATAAGCGGAAGGAAATTTAGAAAATTTATCAATAACTGTTAAAATTTGTTGATTATTAAAACAATAAACATCTATGGGGATTATATCTAAAGGTTTATTAGGGATTTCTGGAATCATATATTTAATTATTTGCGGTTGTCTGTCATATTTCATTGTCTGACAAGTTTCACAGTTTTTAATTATTTTAACAATTTTGGTTTTCATAAAGAGAAAATAGAATTTTCGTTTTAAATGCTGAAGTGTTTCATTAATACCACGATGTTTATTATTTGTATGATATTCGTTAATAAGTTCGTCTGTTTCTGTTATGTCCTCCAATATGTCAGTCCATCTAATTAATTTAAATAATTTTGACTGAGTAAAATATTTAGAATAAATATCTTGCATTAATTTAAACTAGTATCGTCCTGTGCTCGAAATTCGAGCTATTTTTGCTTTTAACATATAAAATGTTAACATATAAAATTCGTTTTGTGTAAATTATATTAGATTATACATAATAAAAATTATGCCAACAGTGTTGTCAACAATTCTTGCGCTTGAAATTTGCTTAAAAAAAATTTATAATTTTTCTTAATTATTAAAACGTTGTTAAGTACCGATTTTTCAGTTTTATTTCTATAGCTTAAGCCGTTTTAAAGAAAGGATAAATTGGTACAGTTAAATTAAATTAAAATTCTAAATACATATAGTTATGTCAACTATCCTCTTTGATGGTTTATTCAAGACTGATTTTATTTTCACATTCAAAACTTATTTTACTTAAAACTAGTATAATTTACAAACTGTACTTTTTACATAAAGTGCTTAGCAAGCGCGTTCTGTGATATTCATAAAAAATACTTATGCATTAAACACTGTGATATAGTGTGAACAATAATATTAGTTTATGTATTGAAATGCTGCGTTAGCAAAAGTAAGTTATTTTAAAAGATTATAGTTAAGCTAATTTCGTGAGAAAGGAAATTAGCTTGTATAATTTAAATGGAAAGAAAGAATTTATAATTTGTAGTGTAGGAGGTTAAAGTTATATTCCGAATATAACTATATAAATATTATTCTAATAAATACATATTTCTAAACATATAAATACATTTATTGAAGTCAAGAACCCAAAATTCGAGTTAATGCTGTCCTTCATATAGCAAACTGTACTTTTTTCTAAACATTTTAGTACGATATGAACTATGTTGTACGTATTCTGTATCCTAATTAAAAAACTCTATGAATACATAATATGTACAACAAAATTTAACATATCATAATTCATAAGTTTAGTATTTAGTATTATATTATATTGAAGCTGCCAGAAGTACAAATAATAGTCAAGTTGACCGAAGACTTTTTTTAAATCTCAATCTTAAGATTTATAGCAAAAAAAAAAGTTTTTCAATAAATCAAAGAATAAATTTTTCCTACCCTTTTTTCATTTTTAAATTTAATAGCTACATAGGTAAATTTTTACTACAAATGTATGCCTATTTAAAGTTCTGAAAACATGCGAAAAATGATTCTAAATTCCTTAGTTTACTTTATAGCTTTTTGTCTAGTTTATTTATTTAATATATCCTAAGTTTTTTATTGACAAAAATAATATATTTCTATGTATGGTCATGAGCCATGACTCAAAAGTTTCTTAAAACAAATAAATATTATTGCTTTTATTCCTTTATGAGAAGTAAACTCTTTTCTACTCTCAACTATTGCCAGCTACTTCAGTCCTTGTAAATGACATAGTAGATAAATAATTTCCGGCAGATGGCTTTAATTAAAATTCTCTTGAATAGCACTTACCCCCTTCCATTTTAAAAAATATTATTTATATTTATATCTGCAATAAACCTTAATTTTTTCACTTTATTAATATTTAAATACTATTAAATATAATTACCTTCTCAAATGAAAGGTAGTTTTAAAATGTCAAATATATATATGACGATTAATCTGACAATTATGTACTCCTGAAACAAAAATTAGCGTTCCGTTTACAAACTACGCCTATCTAATCTTCATGTACACTTTTTGATATATAAAATTCATTCGTTTTGTCAAAGTAAAACTAAAAATAGTTTTTTTATTATAAAAAAACATTATTCGATGTTGAAAGTGTGAAATATTCAATTATTAGAATGAAATCAAAACATACGACGTACAATTTTTATACGGCAGTACGTCAATATGTCTGTCTACATATCCATTATCGGTAAATCGATACACGCGTACAGTATTTAATTTATCAAAAATATTTATTTGAATGTTTTAATTTAGTACCTACAAAAAATATTTTTAATTTCATATTATAGGTATTTTGAATATAAGATATTTTTTAATAAAAATTATTGTAAAAAAATATTATTTTTTAAAACATAATATTAGAAATGTAAGAAAACCAATAATAATATTTTTATACATTTTGTCAATATTTGTAAATTTTAAAAATCCGGGATACAGTACATTGCGTTACGCGTATTTTCGCTGCTCTAATGTAAATTTATGTACCTATTTATTTCTCAATTTTTTGACAAAAATTATACGCTGCACGCTTTTATTTAGGCTAAGACCTAAGGAACAAATAACTTTTTTTGAGAAATATAATTTTTTTAGTTTTGCAAACATATTGTACTGTAGGTATTTTCAATTTATTTGAATATTTGTATGTTTTAAACTAAATTATTTAAAAAAAAAAAATGTTATTTTAAAATATTTTATTTTTAAAATTTAATCGCAGCAGCATTAGAAAAAACAATTACAATATGTATTTTTATACACTTTGTCAATTTTTAAATTTTAAAACTCTGAGGTACAGCACGTCACGTATGCTTTCATGTAAATTTTTTTTACACAACTAATTATTTCAAAATTTTTTGACAGAAACTGAATGCCGTACATGCTGATTTTGGCTGATCCATAAGAACAAATTATTTTTCTTAAGAAATATTATTTTTTTTTTTAAGTTTCTGCATATTTCAGAATTCGGTTTTTAATTTTACAAAAAACTTAACAAAAAGCAACAACAATTTACGATTTACAAAAAAATTTTTTTTTAGTACCTACTGTATTATAAAATTGCAAACGAAAACAAAATACAGTACTTTTCGGTTATAACGACCTTTGTGGGACTGAAAATATGCGTCGTAATAAAAGAATGTCGTTTTAAAAGAATGCTGTGAATTTTGAAAAATTAGTTTAAGACTTGAACATTGTAGAATGAGCTGATTCTAGACTGGACACTTCGAACTCATTTGCTAAAATTTTATTTGGTGTGTCAGTCTGAAGCCTATAAATAGCGCTTTTTCTTCTATTGAATTTTTTTTTTGTATTTTTGATGCGTTATTATTATTTTTTTTATATTCAAAACTAAATAAAAAACACTTAATTAATAGCCAAGCAATATTATTAGATATAATAAGTTTAAATAAAAGAAATATCAATGTAATAAAAAACCTACATTTTTAGGTAAAATTTAATTCTTTATCAAAAAGTGTAAAGTTTATTATAATTAAAATTGCACAAAATTGCGTTATAAATGAAAACTACTGTATAAACCAAATGTATTGCTTTCATTTCGAACAGAACTCATTTTCTTTTCACTGGAATTTTGGAGAGATAAAAAAAAAAAATTTTTAAAAAGTTTCAATCTCCTTGTTCATTGAACATTTGAACTAAACAAAAAAAAGAAAGACATAAGTCGGCGCCTATAATGTATAGTTTGATTGAGCTGAGAGTTACAAAAGAAATTAAATTACTTTTACCCAGAAAGTCGGCGCATAATAGTAGAGTCATAAGCCTTAACTTTTAACAGCGTGACCGTTAAATTCAAATTTATGTTAAATTAAAGACGGCTTTTCACCTGAAAAAATGCAATATTCTAAAAAAAAATATCATTGTCCTATGAAAACAAAAAAAACCTTTCTTTTGGTTGTTGTTTCATTAAAATTGGTCTTATAGTTTATCCGGAAAAAGGATGTTTATATTTGTATGGGAAAAAATAAGCCAATTAAATATTATGATATATCATTATTTTTTGTGATAATCGCGTTTAAACGATTTGGTGCTATAAATTTTTTGAAAATTTGTACCATATTATCTTCCGAAAAGTTAGTCATTTTAATAGTTCTCCATTGTTTATTTTTAAAGAGCGTTTGAAGGAGTTTCATTTGTTTCTTCAAAAATTATTTGTAGAGCAAACTCATTAATAGGCTTCCCAGAAATATAAATGCCGTCGCCCATGTCTTCTTGTATGAAAATTTCACGATTTTTAATATCTACAGGTAATTTACAATAACTTTTGATTTTGCTGGAATACTAAAATTTTCAGATACGAGATTAGGTTTAAAATATAAAGGTAACACGGCATTTTCCATCACGAGAACATAATTCTCTAACTCAATTTTACAATTTAAAGATTGTAATACAGAAAACGAATAAATCCGTTTTGTTTAAATTCGTGAAATTTTGGAATTAAAACTTGATGATTGATTAAATACAGTTGAGATAACTATGGGTTTTGTTTCTATTGTATTGCAGTGGGTGGTAAATTCAGGGTTTATAAAAGAAGTAGAAACTCCTGTGTCAATTAAAAATCTCAAGGAGCGACCAAATGGTTAAGATATCATAATATAAGGTAACGAATCACCATGTTTGTTTAAGTCTATGTATCCGATTGGGTCATAGAGGCTGGTTTGATCAAATTTTTGGAATCATTTTCAAAAGTAGTTTGATACTCATAAAATTGATCTAAATCTTGATAAGTGGAAGTATTTACTTCGATGTCAGGTGATAATGGTCCATTTGCTTCTGTTATATCAAAAAGTTCTTTACTAGTAAAATTAGGTCGTTCGAAATTTCTTAGGTAACGTGTCGATGGGGGTATGTCCATTGGTTCAGGACGTTAAGTCCCTTTTGGTTGTTGGTTATGGAAATTTCCGAATTTTTGTTGCTGTTGAAGAGGTGGTTTAAACTGAGATGAAAATGGTCGGTTATTTGATTGAGAAAAGAAAGGTTTTGACTGAAAATTATTTGATTTTGACTAGAAATTATTTGATCTATTCAAGTGAACATTGTTAGTTTTTACTGGTGGTTTATATGAATTATTAGATTTATTTATTGAATTGTTTTGAGAGTCGGATTTAATATAAAATATATTTTGTTCTTTAATACAGAAGGAGAATGCTTCTGCTAAAGAAATTGGTTTCATGGCACGAATTGTTGAACCTAGGGGTTTTCTTCAACCGGTGAGAAATGCATTAAGGCTCATTTCTTCATATAATTTTATTTTTGCTCGAATAACACTATTATCATTTTCATGGATATTAATAAGATTTGTTATACTAGAGAGAATTTCGATTATGTCACTATAAAATTTTTCCACAGTCATACTATTTTGTGTCATTTTGTGCAAGTCCCGAATTAATGATGTTTCTGGATAGGCGGTTTGAGAGAATTAAAATCGATAGATATATTTTTATTTGAAATATTTAAAGAATTATCTGGTAAACCGCCAGATATAATTGAATTATTTAAAATATTTTCAAGACTCAAATTATTTTCTGATAAACCGTCAGAAATATTTGAACTTGTGTCGATTTCTTGATTAATGTTCAAATTACTACAATTTTTAAAAAGTTTTTCTTTAATGGTAGCAAAAACAGGGTTATTTTTTCTTTTGGGCATATATATTATATTCATAATAGGTAATAATGTAAGTTAAATATAAAGAAAAATTTAGTTTTTACCGTAAAATTTACTTACAGAACCAGTGTAGTGCATTCACTAATTCTAACACTACAATTATTACAATACCTATATAACTTCACCGTACACATACATTTAATTTATACTAATACAATACCTAGTTAACTTCAACGTATTTTTACATTCTTTCTCACGAACACAATACCTAATTAAAAAGTACGCTAATATACTTTTATAACAATTTAATAAAGATATCTAATTTCATATATACCTTAAGTATATACGAACACATTAATCACATTAATTCTTTAAATTAAAATGCTGATTCTAAACATTTAAATTTAAAACAACAATTAACACCCGTACCATATAATATTATATATTTTTACTGTTTTTTTTACATTTATAAAAAAAAGTCATTATGAATAGAAATTGCACATTCAGGGAATTTCCTTAAAAATGTTGAAGAACTGAATGTAGCACATATGTTTAACACACAATTTAATATTTGTCAATTTAAATTATATTTTTAAGAAAATAGCCCATATGGCACTTTTTATTGTGAAATAATAAATTTAATAATGTTAATGTAATCACCTCTACTAAAAAAAAAAGTAGTGGGAATAAATTTTAAATATTGTATAAATACCATTGTAAATTTCAAAAAAGATAACAATTAAAAGTTTAAGTTCTTAGATAGCTTAACTAAGAAAACAAAAAAAAGACTTTTAATTTGACTAAGACAGAGTCTCTAAATTGGGTTCAGCCCATAGAGAAATAACCATCACAGTGTGACATAGGGCTTATGGCCCTCAGCACTTTGGTTAAGACAAGTACCGCATAACTACCAGGATAGACATAATAAAGTATCACCAAAATTAAGGACCAAATTTATTACAACCTAATTTATTACCATAAATTTATTACATGGCGACCCGTGCCTAAATAGACGAATCAGAAGGAAGACAATGGCCAAAAGGACGTGATAATGAAACAGAAAAAGAAGAATCTGCGCAATCAAAACAGAAATCGCAACAATAAAAACCACAATTACAATCAAAATAAAAATAAAAACGTATTAAAATGCAATAATATAAATTAAAAAAAAAAAACAAAAAATTAAAATGCCAACAACAACAATGTTCTTCTTACTACTATTATTAATATCAATAAAAAAAAAAAAAAAAAAAAAAAAAAAACAAAATAAAATACAAAATAAAAATAAAAAATTAAAAGTAAATTACCTGAGCATAGAACAGGGAAACGAGAACAACCTGGAAGTACGACACCTTGCCGAGGACTTAAACAACTTACAAATGAATTAAAAATATACTTTATCAACAACAGAAAAATAAATTACATATTCTTAAAAACAAGCTTAACTCAAAAACCTTTAGCATTTTTACTAGATACAGGAGCAAAAATTTCAATAATATAATAATTGTATAGATAATCATGAACTAATTAACTCAGAAAATAAATGCAAAATAACCGGTGTAAATGAACATGTCGTATTATCATTAGGTAACATACAAATAACAATAAAAATAGAAAATTTTAACTCAAATCAAAATTTTCAAGTAGTAGACTCAGATTTTCCAATACCAACTAATGGTATATTAGGTACAGACTTCATACATAGATATTACAGCTTAATTGATTTTGATATCTTTACAATAACATTAAAAGTAAACAATACAGAAATAACCTTACCAATTGAAACCTACATCCCGAATTATGATAACATTGAAATACCACCTAGAACAGAAATGATCCATCCAATCAATATTAAAGTAAAAGAAGACAGCATAGTACTCAACAAACAAATAGGTAATCACGTATTCATCGCAAACACCATTATACCAGCAAAAGGTATAGCACATGTAAAATTCATGAATACATCAGATCAAAAAATAACCATTTCGAACTTTAAACCTGAAATTAAACCACTTAAAAATTACATGATTATGAGTCTAAAACAAGATAAAACAAAAAGAGAAACAAAATTATTACAAAAACTTAAAATAAAAAATTTAGATGAAAAAGCTACAGATTCAATTATAAATATATGCAAAAATTTTTCGGATATTTTCCATCTACAGGATGACAAACTTTCATACAATAATTTTTACCAACAACATATAAGCCTTCAAGATAAAACTCCAGTTTACATTAAAAATTACAGACTCCCTCAAACACAGATAAAAGAAATTAATAACAAAGTCAATGATTTAATTAGAGAAAAACTAATAGAACCATCAAACAGTCCATATAATTCACCATTACTAATAGTACCAAAAAAATCTTCAGATGACACAAAAAAATGGAGATTAGTCGTGGATTACAGACAACTAAATAAGAGGATAACAGATGACAAGTTTCCACTCACTCGTTTAGACGATATTCTAGACAGTATCGGAAGAGCAAAATATTTCTCAACATTAGATCTTAGTAACTCCTTTCATCAAATCAAATTAGACAACGAGTCAAAACCATTAACAGCTTTTTCAACTAATAAAGGTCACTATCAATTTCCATTGACTACCTTTTGGTTTAATAATATCTTCAAACAGTTTTCAGAGGATGTTAACCATAGCACTATCAGGCTTAAATGCAGGCGCATTTATCTATGTTGACGACATAATAATTTTTGGATGTAGTTTACAACACCATAATAAAAATTTAATTGACGTATTTACAAGACTTAGAAAATCTAATTTAAAATTAAATCCAGCTAAATGCACATTTCTACAAACCGAAGTGACATATCTCGGACATTTAATTACATAAAATGGTATAAAACTTGACCCTGCTAAATATAATACAATACAAAATTATCCAACTCCTACAAATGCTGACGACACCAGAAGATTCGTAGCATTCTGCAACTACTATCGCAGATTTATAAAGAACTTTGCCGAAATAGCGAAACCACTTAACAACTTATCTAAAAAGAATACAACTTTTGTTTGGACTTCAGAATGTGAAGAAGCATTTAAAACACTAAAAGAAAAGCTAATAAAACCACCATTCTTAAAATTCCCGAACTTTGATGAAGAATTCATAATAACAACTGACGCATCCAACTTTGCTTTAGGCGCTGTTTTGTCACAAGGAGAAATAGGTAGCGACCGGACAATCGCTTACGCTAGCAGATCTTTGAACAAACATGAACTAAACAAACCAATCATCGAGAAAAAATTATTAGGCATACATTGGGCAATAACATATTTTAGACCCTATGTATATGGCACTAAATTCACGATTGTTACGGACTGTGACCTGTGATCCGTTAGTCAGTTTATTTAAACACAAAAACCCTTCATCTAAAATGACAAGAATAAGACTAGAATTATCCGATTATGATTTTAAGATAATATATAAACAAGGTAGAATAAATACAAACGCAGACGCACTATCTCGTATAAAAATCGATTCAGAAATATTAAAACAAATGATTCCAAAAAATACAGTAAATATCATCACGAGAAATAAGAATAAAACATTACAAAAAACAGATAATAATAATAGTACTAGTACATTAACACAGAAGTCTGATCAACTTCATACGTGGCAATGCACCTCTATATCTGAAACAAAAAATATGCATAAAATAAAATTTATTAACGTTAACGATTTAAAAAATATGAAAAATAAAATAAATGAAATAATTATAAATGAAAAAGGGGATTTTATGGTACCAATAAGCATAAGTGATAATCCATATCAGGACTTAGGTCGGATCTTGGAGAAACTTATCTTATCTATGAAAAATAAAAAAATAATGAAACTAGCGCTTAGTGATAATGATTCAATATTTAGAAAAATTGACATAAGAGAATTTAAAACATTGTACAATGATATTATAAATAAATTAAAAATGAATGAATTAAAAATTTTAATATATACCCCGCCTAAGAAAATTGAAGATAATGAATCAAAAAATAAAATAATAAAAGAATACCATGACTCTCAACAAGGAGGTCATACAGGAATCAAAAGAACCATCAACAAAATAAAACAACGCTATATATGGAAAAATTTAAACAAGATGGTCAAAGAATACATAAACAACTGTAAGATATGTGCAAAGAATAAAATTACAACACATAATAAAGAAAAATTTATTATAACTAATACACCATCATCTGCTTTCGAATCTATAAGCATAGACACCGTAGGACCTTTGAGAATATGTAATAACTACAGATATATATTAACAGTTCAATGCGAATTAACAAAGTACATAGAAGCTATACCAATAGAAACAAAAGAAGGTAAAACTATAGCAAAAACATTAATCACAAATATCATTTTAAGATATGGTAATTTTAAAACAATAAAAACAGACTTAGGTACTGAATTTATAAATGAAATTTTTACGAATATATGCAAAACTTTCAACATAGAACATTTAAAATCAACTCCATATCACCATGAGACACTAGGCTCAATTGAACGAAACCATAGAGTATTAAACCAATATCTCTTATCGTTCACTCAAGACTATCAATGGGACGAATGGATACCTTACTTTGCATATTGTTATAACACAACACCATACACAGATACAAATTATTCACCATTTGAATTACTTTACGGAAAAATATCAAGTATACCAACAAACTTTAATACTAATACACACATACCTATACAAGACATGAACGACTATGTACTTGAACTAAAAACTAGACTCAAATTTGCAGCCGAACAAGCAAAGAATATGTTAAATATAGCAAAAATAAACAGAAAATATGTAAATGATATCAATGTAAAACCTATAAAATTTAAAATAAATGATTTAGTTCTAATAAAAACTGAAAGAAAAAATAAACTAGATAGTCCGTATGATGGACCATATAAAATAATAAAAACAAACAATGTAAATTTTATAATAAAAATAAAAAACAAACAAAAAGAAATCCACAATAATAGGTTAAAACTTTTTAAAACTAGCTAAAATCAAATATTTTATAAAACAAAGTTTTTTTTACTTATTACTTTATAAAATTTTATTATTAAGAAAAATTTATTATTATATAAAAAAAAAAACACTTATAAATAAACAAAACAAATTTTTTTTTTAACCTAATAAGCATTAACGCAAAAAAAAAAAAAAAAAAAAAAAAACATGTATATGTATTTTAATATAACAAAAAAAAAAGAATTTTCTTCTTTTTGTACAAAATTCTTTTTTTCTTTTACGGTAAGGGTGTAGTGCATTCACTAATTCTAACACTACAATTATTACAATACCTATATAACTTCACCGTACACATACATTTAATTTATACTAATACAATACCTAGTTAACTTCAACGTATTTTTACATTCTTTCTCACGAACACAATACCTAATTAAAAAGTACGCTAATATACTTTTATAACAATTTAATAAAGATATCTAATTTCATATATACCTTAAGTATATACGAACACATTAATCACATTAATTCTTTAAATTAAAATGCTGATTCTAAACATTTAAATTTAAAACAACAATTAACACCCGTACCATATAATATTATATATTTTTACTGTTTTTTTTACATTTATAAAAAAAAGTCATTATGAATAGAAATTGCACATTCAGGGAATTTCCTTAAAAATGTTGAAGAACTGAATGTAGCACATATGTTTAACACACAATTTAATATTTGTCAATTTAAATTATATTTTTAAGAAAATAGCCCATATGGCACTTTTTATTGTGAAATAATAAATTTAATAATGTTAATGTAATCACCTCTACTAAAAAAAAAAGTAGTGGGAATAAATTTTAAATATTGTATAAATACCATTGTAAATTTCAAAAAAGATAACAATTAAAAGTTTAAGTTCTTAGATAGCTTAACTAAGAAAACAAAAAAAAGACTTTTAATTTGACTAAGACAGAGTCTCTAAATTGGGTTCAGCCCATAGAGAAATAACCATCACAGTGTGACATAGGGCTTATGGCCCTCAGCACTTTGGTTAAGACAAGTACCGCATAACTACCAGGATAGACATAATAAAGTATCACCAAAATTAAGGACCAAATTTATTACAACCTAATTTATTACCATAAATTTATTACACCAGGTTGACGATGTTTTTGTTGTTCATTGATGTATAGGCAATTAAAGGTTGATACCTAAATCTATCTTCGTTGTCTGCTTTATGAATTTTTATGAAACTCCAAGAATTCGAGTTGTTGATCAATAATCCTTTGATGACTCTTCCCTTTTCACTTTTAGCACAAAACAGTCACTTTATTTATTATTTATTTTTTATATTATTATAAACTGTGCCTAAGGCAACCTCACCTTAGGTAAAATTAAGGCTTAATTCACAGTTTTAATAAAAAGGTTATCGATAGCGATAAACCGTAGCGTATTAACTTAACTATTTTTCTAACGAGGATAAATTTTGCCTATCCTACCGACTGCGCCAAATATGTTTTCCTTTTAGGAATTAATTAAAAAAAAGCAATTTTAATTTATTAATGAACAACTTTTTATTGTCAAAACTTGATTAATTCTTTATTTAATTTTACAGGTATTTATATTATAAAAAATATGCAAGGTTTACAATTTAATCTATTTCAACATATTAATTAATTACATTATAAAATCAATTACATATTAACAATTACAAAAAGAAATGCTAAATTCGCAATTTGAACGTTAATTACTTAATAATAAAATATACTAATATAAATGCAAGATTTTTTTTTAAGTTTAATTTAATATTTTGAAATTTACAAAGTTCATTTGAGTTTATTGATTTTAATAAAAAATATTATGTTATATATTATAAAAAAAATATAATGTTGATGTGGTTGTGTGCTGGTCACATAACTCGCTTAAACACAAAAATATTTATTTGAATATTTTAATTTAGTAAAAAAAAATTTTGTTTAATTTCATATAATACATAGGTATATTTTGAATTTTTTGCAATATAAGATATTTTTAGAAATATAAGAAAAACCAAAAACAATATTTTTAACATTAGGTCAATTTGTAAATTTTAAAAATCCGAGTTACAGTACATAGCGTTACGCATATTTTGGTTGCTCTCATGTAAATTCATATATCTATTTATTTGTAAATTTTTTGACAGAAATTATACGCCGAACGCTTTTATTCAAGTTGAAAATAATTTTTTAGTTTTTTTTTGCGAACATAATATAGGTATTTTCAATTATTTTGAATGTAAGTTTTAAAAAAAAAAAAATATTATTTTAAAATATTTTATTTTTAAAACTTAATCGTAGCAACATAAGAAAAAACAATTACAATATTTTTATACGCTTTGTCAAATTTCAAAACTTAAAATTCCGAAGTACAGTACATAACATACTACTTAACCTACTTATTTCCAAATTTTTTGACAGAAACTGCACGCCGTACGCGTTTATTCTGGTCGATCCCTAAAGAACACATCAGTTTTTTTTTTTGTTTCTGCAAACATATTATAGGTATTTCAATTATTTTGAATATATGTAATGTATTTTTAAAAAAAATATAGGTACTTTTAAAAACAATATTATTTTAAAATATTTTATTTTTAAAACAATAACAACATAAGAAAAACGAGGAAGAGTGTAGTAGAGTAGACTGTGTCAACTCTGGGATACCCGTATGACCGTAACATATACATTATATCATCCGGTTAATTACTTTTGGCTTTATTAAGTGTAGTGGAATACTCATATAAAATAAAGAGTTGTATGGCAGCTACTCGAACCCTCTGTCGTAGACCAACCAAATTTTGCAGAAACTTTGGCCATTACACTAAACAATTTTTGGCAAAAATTCAGACACCCAGCTTCATTAGGTGGAGAGTAATGCTTATATAAAATAAGGAGTTGCATGGCAGCTACTCGAACCCTCTGCAGTAGACCAACCAAATTTTGCAGAAACTTTGGCCATTACACTAAACAATTGTTGGCAAAAATTCAGACACCCAGCTTCATTAGGTGGAGAGTAATGCTCATATAAAATAAGAAGTTGTATGGCAGCTACTTGAACCCACTCCACTAGACCAACCAAATTTTGCAGAAACTTTGGCCATAAAACTAAACTACTTTTGGCAAAATTTCAGACAAGCAGCTGTAATAGGTACAGAGTAATGCTCATATAAAGAAAGAAGTTGTATGGCAACTACCCGAACCCATGTACCAAAATGGTTGGATTTAAATAGCGATGACGGCTATTGCAAAAAAACGAATTTGCGAAAATTTCAAGATCCTAGCTCCTTTAGTTTTTGAGTTATCGTGCGGACGGACAGACGGACGGACGGACGGACAGACAGACGGACGGACGGACATACATAGCTAAATCGATTTATTTTTCGATTCTGATCCGATCCATACACTTGAGTCTATATCTACCCCCCCTCCTTCTCTGCGTCACAAACGTAATGGCAAATTTATTATACCCTTTAACTATATAGTCATTCGGGTTTAAACAATAACATTTTTATATGCTTTCATTCATTGTTTAAATTTTGAAAATTCAAGGTAGGTACAGCAAGTTATTCTCATGTATAATAATGTACTTAACTACTAATTTAAAACTTTTTGTTAGCAATTATACACCATAAACGTTGATTTTGGTTAGTCCCAAAGGAACAAATCATTTAAATTACAAATTATTTTATTAAGAAAGATTTTTCGTTTTTAATTTTTTGCAAACATATTTTATAACAACTTTTTTTATACATCTCTCAAACGTAATGGCAACTACAGAATATTGACCTAATGTTAAACAATATTTTTAACATTAGGTCAATTTGTAAATTTTAAAAATCCGAGTTACAGTACATAGCGTTACGCATATTTTGGTTGCTCTCATGTAAATTCATATATCTATTTATTTGTAAATTTTTTGACAGAAATTATACGCCGAACGCTTTTATTCAAGTTGAAAATAATTTTTTAGTTTTTTTTTGCGAACATAATATAGGTATTTTCAATTATTTTGAATGTAAGTTTTTAAAAAAAAAAAATATTATTTTAAAATATTTTATTTTGAAAACTTAATCGTAGCAACATAAGAAAAAACAATTACAATATTTTTATACGCTTTGTCAAATTTCAAAACTTAAAATTCCGAAGTACAGTACAGAACATACTACTTAACCTACTTATTTCCAAATTTTTTGACAGAAACTGCACGCCGTACGCGTTTATTCTGGTCGATCCCTAAAGAACACATCAGTTTTTTTTTTGTTTCTGCAAACATATTATAGGTAATTCAATTATTTTGAATATATGTAATGTATTTTTAAAAAAAATATAGGTACTTTTAAAAACAATATTATTTTAAAATATTTTATTTTTAAAACAATAACAACATAAGAAAAACGAGGAAGAGTGTAGTAGAGTAGACTGTGTCAACTCTGGGATACCCGTATGACCGTAACATATACATTATATCATCCGGTTAATTACTTTTGGCTTTATTAAGTGTAGTGGAATACTCATATAAAATAAAGAGTTGTATGGCAGCTACTCGAACCCTCTGTCGTAGACCAACCAAATTTTGCAGAAACTTTGGCCATTACACTAAACAATTTTTGGCAAAAATTCAGACACCCAGCTTCATTAGGTGGAGAGTAATGCTTATATAAAATAAGGAGTTGCATGGCAGCTACTCGAACCCTCTGCAGTAGACCAACCAAATTTTGCAGAAACTTTGGCCATTACACTAAACAATTGTTGGCAAAAATTCAGACACCCAGCTTCATTAGGTGGAGAGTAATGCTCATATAAAATAAGAAGTTGTATGGCAGCTACTTGAACCCACTCCACTAGACCAACCAAATTTTGCAGAAACTTTGACCATAAAACTAAACTACCTTTGGCAAAATTTCAGACAAGCAGCTGTAATAGGTACAGAGTAATGCTCATATAAAGAAAGAAGTTGTATGGCAACTACCCGAACCCATGTACCAAAATGGTTGTATTTAAATAGCAATGACGGCTATTGCAAAAAAACGAATTTGCGAAAATTTCAAGATCCTAGCTCCTTTAGTTTTTGAGTTATCGTGCGGACGGACAGACGGACGGACGGACGGACAGACAGACGGACGGACGGACATACATAGCTAAATCGATTTATTTTTCGATTCTGATCCGATCCGTACACTTGAGTCTATATCTACCCCCCCTCCTTCTCTGCGTCACAAACGTAATGGCAAATTTATTATACTCTTTAACTATATAGTCATTCGGGTTTAAACAATAACATTTTTATATGCTTTCATTCATTGTTTAATTTTTGAAAATTCAAGGTAGGTACAGCAAGTTATTCTCATGTATAATAATGTACTTAACTACTAATTTAAAACTTTTTGTTAGCAATTATACACCATAAACGTTGATTTTGGTTAGTCCCAAAGGAACAAATCATTTAAATTACAAATTATTTTATTAAGAAAGATTTTTCGTTTTTAATTTTTTGCAAACATATTTTATAACAACTTTTTTTATACATCTCTCAAACGTAATGGCAACTACAGAATATATTTCAAAAGTCGGTTATTTTATTATTATAAAAAATTTAACAAAAAGCAACAACAATATACGAAGTAGCAAAATAATTTTTTTTAGCAAAACAAAATACATAGAGTAGAGCTCGCTTCGTTTATAACGACCATTAAGAGACAGAAAATATTCATCGTAATAAACGAATGTTGCTTTAAAAGAATGCTGTGAATTTTGAAAAATTAGTATAAAAATTTAACATTGTAAAATGTGCTATTACTAGAATGGACACTTTGAACTCATTTGCTAGAATTTTATTTGAATTTATTTTCTAATGAATTTTTTTTTGTATTTTTGATGCGTTATTATGACTTTATTTTTTATATTCAAAAATAAATATAAAGTACTAAATTAATCACCAAGCAACATTATTAGATATAATAAGTTTAAATAAAAGAAATATGAATATAATAAACAACTTACATTTTTAGGTAAAATTTAATTCATTAGCAAAAATTGTAAAGTTTATTATAATTAAAATTGAACAAGTTCGTTAAAAATATATATATATTAAAAATTAATAACATGTATTTTGTGTCTGTTCCAAGTTTTCGAACCACTGCTTTCCGTAACTTTTACAGCGTTGTTGCTTTCCGTCTATTCAACAGGTTGCCATTGTATATCAGAAAACTAAGAATTTATAATCTGTTTAGCAAAAAACTTGGTCAATGGCTTCTAGATAAAGATGTCAGTGAGATTGAGGATTTGTTTAATATAATGATTTGATTACTAAATAACAGCTATTAACAATGATTATCACACATTAAGTATTAGACGCACTATATAAATTTTTATGTTTTTATGAATTAGAATTTTCCTTATTTTTTCATTTTTGTTTTGTTTTATATACCTTTCGGTTTTGTATTTTAAAAATATTTTTTTATAACTTAAATAAGTATTGCATTTTGAATTTTGTAGTTTGGTCGTTTTTTAATATAATTTTGGATTAAAATCATTTTAATAATTTTGGATTTTGTTTTTATATATATACTTTGTTCTTTATATAACTTCTTTTTTAATAAGCAGAAAATTTTTTCTTGTATTAAATTACTTCATTTATTTTGTTTTTTCAATAATATATATATAAATTTTTTTTTTCATTTTTTCATTCTTTTGAATTATTTTAAATTTTAACACCCCACTTAATATTAATATTGAATTATATAGAATTAAGTACATTCATGGCATTAAGCACTATTTCTTAAGAAATATAAAATGTCACAAACATTTTTTAAATAAATAAATAAATAAATGAAAACTACTGTATAAACCAAATGTACTGCTTTCATTTCGAACAGAACTCACTTTTTTTTCACCGGAATTTTAGAGAGATAAAGAAAGAAAAAACAAAAACAACGTTGGACATGGCTAACCAAATTTACTTTAGAATACTAAAAACATTTTCTAATTATTTTATCAATTCAAAAATATTAGCAATTCTTACTACTTTATCTATTTAAAAATATGAAACAGCAAATAATTTATTTATTTATTAGTTTAACTCAAACTTTAAAAAATTTTAACAATTAGTTTTGTACAACATATAATAATAGCTTATGAATTAAGTTACAATTTCATATTTCTTAAATTAAAATTTTAGTGAACAATAAAAACAACTAAATATATATAAAAAAAAGCAACAGTCAGTCGGTGCAACCGACTTAGAAATACCCTACACCTATTTGTTTCAAATTAAAGGACATATCTATAAGTCATTTTAACACAATAAAAGCTGTTATTAATTTGATCGTAAGACATAGCTAACCAAATTAACTTTATAATACTAAAAACATTTTCTAATTACACTATCTATTAAAAAATATTACAAATTCTTGCTAATTTATCTATTTAAAAATATTAAAAAACAAACTAACTTGAAATAAATGAAAATATATTTATTCCAATTCAATTACAAAATGAAAAAATTCTAATTATTAAATTTTGTGATAAAAAGATAATCAAAGCATAATATATTTAATAATCCAAATTTTTCAAAATTGCAATTATTTTAAATGGTTAGTTTATATACCCAATAGAAAAGCTTATAAACGCAAAATATGCATTAAATGTATTTCTAAAATACAATTACAAATTTACACCTTTTCATATAATTCATTTAAATATAAAAATAAATTTTACATAAATGCAGCAAGTACCTTTGAAAATAACTGAACCACTACAACCGCGGTCTAAGAGAGGTTCTGAGCCACCACTCCAATTGATCCCAAATTAGGGGGGCACGCAAGAAATAGTAAAGAACACCCTGGGCCAAAATTGAAGCTTCTACATTTGTTTCAAGTTACTATCTTTATTCATTTCGAAAATATGCTTTAAGGTCCTCGGAACTGAGTGGCTGGTCCCCGACCCACTACTCCAATGGGGCCCAATTTCAAAGACACTTACGAAGTAGGAAGGGACACCCTGATACCAAATTTGGAGGTTCTATCTTTATTGGTTTCGGAATTATGGTCGTTTGGCCTAAATTCGATCAAAAAGTTCTAGGTTCCGAACCCATTGTCCAATCCTCACCGTACGTAATCACCGCCGTAGTTTCATTACCAATACCCTACAGCACAAATTTCATGAAGATTGCCTCATTAATTGTTGAGTTATCGTGATTTTTTATATATGTTCGTTAGCCCGGACACCGACTAAAAGGTCCGGAATCCGAACCGTTGGGCTGATTTCGCCCTTATATAGTCCGCGCTGTACTTATAGTACTATTTAACCCTCGTACACAATTTGAACGATCTATCTTAATTTTAAGTAACTAGTTTTAGTAATTTCGATTATAAGCCTTTAAAACTTGGGAGGTCTGAGAGGGATACAGAACCACCACTCCAATTGATCCCAAATTAGGGGAACACGCAAGAGATAGTAAAGAAAACCCTTGTGGCAAATTGGAAGCTTCTACTTTTTTCAAGTTTTTATCTTTATTAATTTTAAAAATATGCTTTAAGGTCTTCGGAAATGTGTGGCTGGTCCCTGACCCACTACTCCAATGGGGCCCAAATTCACAAGACATTTAGGAAATAGGAAGAGACACCCTGATACCAAATTTGGAGGTTCTATCTTCATTGGTTTCGAAAATATGCTCGTTTGGCCTAAATTCGATCAAAAAGTTCTAGGTTCCGAACCCATGGTCCAATCCCGACCTTACGCAATCCCCGAAGTAGTTTCATTACTAGTAACCTACAGCACAAATTTGATGAAGATAGCGTCATTGGTTGTTGAGTTATCGTGATTTTTTATATTTGTTCGTTAGCCCTGAAACCGATTAAAAGGTCCAGAATCCGTGGAAAATTGAAATTTTGCTAAAAATTTAGCTTTTAAACACCTATAACTTGAATACCTGTCAAAATTTTTTTTTATTTGTATACAAAATTGAAAGCTCCAAAACGAAGGTTTCAATAAGTGTCAAAGGTTTTTCTTAATTTTGACTTTGTCCGTCCGTCCGTCCGTCCGTCCGTATGTTTACAAAAACTTTTACACCGTTTGAAATAGAGTAAAGAAATTTTAACCACGGGTAGATATTACAAAAAAATTAATTTCGTAGAAGAATTTTTTCTGTAGCCCACCCGTTACGGAGCTACAAAGTTGGAAAAAGCCCTATTTTTAAATTATTATAACAAGAGTTTTGTTAAGTGTATTTTCAATCTGAAAACGGCAAAAGATAGCTGGTTTTATAAGCTTCACAAAAATTTATGGCTAAAATGTATACCCGTTACCATACGGTACTAAAATTTACCATTAAGCTAAACTCAACTTTTGCAAAATTTTTGGCCCCATATATCTTCTAAACGGTTCAACCTAGGCTCTTGATATTTTGGAAGAAGTTAGGTCCTCCAAAATTAATAGGAGTCGGTTAACAAAATTTTTTTGTCACGCCTCCTGTTTAGGAGCTATAAGGGCTCGAAAATTGAAATTTTGCTATTTTCAACCACCTGTAACTTTAACACCTGTTCAAATTTTTTTTTACAAATATGCAAAATTTACAGCTGCAGCATTATATTTCAACATACGTTAAAGGTTTTTCTTAAATTTGAAAGGGTCTCTTTAAATTGAAGAAATTGTTTCTTAGTCTTAACCATTTTTGGTTAGATAATAATATTCTAGGTAAAATTCCAAATTTTGTTGGAGTTCCAAATTGATTTCCTAGAACCGGAAAAAAATGGAAGGATGAACACAAAAGGGGGTGAGCAGATCCAGCATAAGTTTGCTAAGCAAAAATTTGGGAACCTTCTCCATTGAAGGGCTACTAGGTCTTCAAAATTAAAACTTTTATGTTCTTATAAAACAGTAAGTTATTCACCAGTGTAAGTTTTTCCAAAATTAAACGTTAACATTGAAGCTCCAACATTATATTTTGCACTTATTAACAGGTTTTCTTGAATGCATTGGGGTTGTATTCTAAGTATTTCACTATTAGTCATATAATTAATTATTAATGAAATAACAAAATTATAATATTATCATAATATATATTTTTATAAAAATAAATGATAAAATACTCAGTAAGAAACCGTATATAATTTTGAAAATGTGCTTTTTAAAAACCTTTGGTTTTTTTCCCTCACTTGTTTATATGAGTATTACTCTGTTCCTGTTACAGCTGCGTGTCTGAATTTTGGCAAAAGTAGTTTAGTCTTATGGCCAAAGTTTCTGCAAAATTTGGTTGGTTTATTGCAGTGGGTTCGAGTAGCTGCCATATAACTTCTTATTTTATATAAGAATTTCTCTCCACTTAATGAAGCTGGGTGTCTGAAATTGTGCTAAAGTTAGTTTAGTGTAATGGCCAAAGTTACTGCAAAATTTTGTTGGTCTACTGCAAAGGGTTCGATTAGCTGCCATACAACTTCTTATTTTATATGAGCATTACACTACACCTAATGAAGCTGGGTGTCTAAAATGTTGCCAAAAATAGTTTAGTGTAAAAAGTTACAGCAAAATTTGGTTGGTCTACTGCATAGGGTTCGAGTTGCTGCTATACAACCCCTTCTTTTATATGAGCATTACACTACACTTAATAGAGCCGTATGTTTGAAAATTTGCCAAAAGTAAATAACCAAACAAGTATTCCAAAGTTGACACAGTCTACTCTACTACACTCTTCCTCGTTTTTGTATTAAAATTAATTATATGAAATTGTTCAAAATTTATCATTGTATTTTAGAAATATATTTATTGCATATTTTGCTTAATAAATTTTGCGATAACAAGCTAATGAAAGCATTAATGGTTTTAACTAAAATTAAAAACCATGAAATTACATAAACTTTTATATTTATATTATTACAAATTAATATTTCGTTTGAATAACTTTAAGTTTAATTCTATAAAATATTAAAAACTAAGTAAATTAAGAGAATAAATTTAAAAATTATTGAAAATTAAAGTAATTAACCAAGGGTACTAAATTATTCAATAGTAAATGCACATAGATAAAAGTTTTAAATATGTAATTTTATAATTGCATTTTACGAATCCATTTATCTCAATTTAAATAGATAAGTTAGTAAGAATTTTTAATATTTTTGAATTGATAAAATAATTAGCAAATGTTTTTAGTATTATAAAAAAAATTTGGTTAGCCATGTCTTACGATCAAACTAATAAAAACTTTTATGATTTTAAAATGACTTATGGACTTCCAATTAAATTTGAACCAAATACGTGTAGGGTATTTCTAAATCGGTTGCACCGACTGACTGTTTCTTCACTTGTTTTGATTTAAAAAATCTTCGAAAAAATTTTAGCAATAGTCGCGGTCAGAATGAAATAGCGCTACACTGAATCGCAGCGGTTTAGCATCTAGCGCTAAATTGTTGTATTGAACAATTTTAAGCAAAATTAAATGACATTTGATTTTGAGTGACTTTTGGTATATTTTTATTTTATTTAAATTATGGACACAATGGAAAATTTTTATGGTATTCAAAATCATTTCTATAATTCTATTTCTATCCTTATCATTCTTTTATTTAAAATATTATTAAAATTCAAATTTTTAAAATTAATCAAATGCGTATATTTTTAATTTTATAAGAAATGCTTTACTTTCAAAAATTATCAGAAAATCTTGTAAACAAACCCTTCTTACATTAAAATGTAAACACTTAAACGTCAATTGAAAATCGCTACACGAAATTGTATTGTTCAGACTTAGACTTCCCACCCGTCCCGTTTTAGTCGGGACAAACCAGTTTTAGAGTTGCCTGTCCCGTGTCCCGGCAATACACTGGACGGGACGCTATTTGTCCCGTTTTGGAAAAAAACAAACACTTTTTTCATTATTAGCTACAAAACTTCAATTATTTGTTCAAGAATTTTAGCACCTTTTTTTATACTATACTACTAGATCATTTCCTAATTTTTCTTATAATCCACACTAAATCAATTTACTAAAGTATCAACACTGGCAATATTTTGATTTTTTTTTATTAGAAATGTTAAACTGAAACGAAACTAGCAGTTGTTTTTAAATTGAATTTTTTCTTGAATTTTGAAGCATGCAACTTCTAATAAACATATACAAATTACAAATGCAATGAACGTGAATACTAAACTAACTAATTTTTTTACAAAGCCCCATACAATTGCTGAAAATGAAGCTATTATATCTGAAATAGCATTATGTCTAATGTAAATAAAATAATTTAAAAATGGTTAAAAATTATTGATAAAGGGGAAAATCCAAATTTATTTTTAATAGTGATATATATTTTTATTGTACCCCCAACTAATTGCTATGTAGAGCGCGTTTTAAGTGTCATGAAAAATAAATGGCATGGCAATCGCTCTAGAATGCTCGTACCATTAGTTAAGGCTGAATTATTGGTACTTTTTAATTTTAGTTTAAAATGTGCCGAATTTATAGACTTTATTTCTGCACATAAAGAGCTATTAAAAGCTGCTAAAAGCGACAACAAGTACAAATTTAAAACTAAAAAACAAAACTTATATTAATCAATTTATAGTGTTGTTATAATTTTATTATAGTTCTGCGGATTGTTATTTTCTGTTATAATAACTCTTAATACATTAAGAAAATATAAATATATTTCTAAACGATTTTTTTTGGTTTTTAATAGTGTCCCGTTTTGTAAATTTGAAAAGGTGGCAAGTCTGACAGTAGAAAATTTTATCGTGCGTTGCATTTTTCTTGTAGCGCTAAATGTTAATATTTTTTTTCTGTATAAGACAAAGTACAATTTTATTTAAATTTACTCACATTTGGTTCGATTTTAGTCTTAAATCCAATTCTACTTTTGTTTTACACAAAAAAAATATTGACAGCCCGTTGTTAGTCTTACACAACGAAAACATATTATAGAATTGATTTGTAATTTTATAAAACGTCAAAATTTTGAACTGCTTTATTTGTATTTCAAAACAATTGTTCAATTTGCCTATGCACGATACAACTCAAAATATAAACCAAAGATTTAGCCCACAAAAATCAAAATTTTTTCGATTTTCTTAAAACCAACTTTTCAACATTCAAAATGGTCTTTCATTTTACCCACACACGATTCAAATACACTTAACTTCGTGTATGGGGTGCATAAAAACAAAACATGTCCAACGATTATGAGATGCATAATCATAAATTTAAATCAAAATTTGCCATCAAAATTTATTGTGTGAAATAAAAATGCAAATCAATTCTATAATATGTTTTCGGTCTCGCCAACGCCAACTTGTGTTAGTATATTATGTACATATATGATATAAGATAATTCTTTATGAGATTTTAATTCATTAATCTTTTTCATATTATTTTCTGTTTCTATAACAATTTCATTAAATATAATTTTATTCTTAAAATTAAACTGGATAATAAAATCTTTGAAAATTATTTTTTAAATTTGATAAATTATGATCAAATATTTTTAAAGTATGTACAATTATTGAAATGGATCAAAACATGATCTGATATAATAATATTTCTACTTTCACATGATTGATTTACTTTTACATTGTTAGCATTTTTAATTAAAATGTTTCTTTATCTATTTGTATTATTTCGGTTAATTTATTATTTATTAGTTTACAATTGTTTTAATACA
This sequence comes from Dolichopus griseipennis, assembly GCA_963082915.1. Classification (NCBI taxonomy): domain Eukaryota; kingdom Metazoa; phylum Arthropoda; class Insecta; order Diptera; family Dolichopodidae; genus Dolichopus; species Dolichopus griseipennis. The sequence goes on along the minus strand of OY720444.1, from coordinate 51,568,366 downwards.
ATTTTTACTCAAAGATAGGTACTCTTCATACATATATGTTTTATTTTTATACTTAAGAATAATTTCATTAGGATAATCTACTTCTTTACTTTCCTTATTAGGAACTGGAATAATAATTTCTAATTAAATTAATTTAATTTTTCTTGAAATTTTGATAGCTAATAAAAATGAGTCTTTTTCAAATTGAGCTAAATGTACAAAATTTTATATATTGTATAGTTTATAAAAATCTACCTCATATTTTTCTATTTCCTCTCCTGTTAAAATTTTTGGGTGTATAATTCCATGTCTAATAGAAGCTAAATTATATTGTATTATATTTATTTTATCTTTAATGAATTGTACCTTAAAAAGTAGGTCTAAATATAAATTTGGTTGAATTAATGCTTTCTGTAAATTATTAGTTTCGTTTGACAATATATTTCTATCATCTTTTATAATTGACTTAAGTACTGTGATTGTTCTATGAAACTGATTATTAATTTTAATTTGTTATAGTTTGCTATAAGTCACTAATTGGGTTTGAATTTGCTGTACAATTTCGACTGTTATGGTTTCGTTTTGATGTTTCATGATGTTTTGCTACTACTACTTGATGTGCCATATAATTTCTGTTGTTGTCAAATATTAATGTTCTTTTATCACTTTTCATATAATGTTTAGTGTTTATAAAATATTTTTATTTCATATATATTTTTATTTTTCACTATAAACACTTGTATTTAATATTTTGATTAATTTATTTAGTGTGTATTAAAGAGTTTGTTTTTAATTTTATACTATAAATAATTTAATTATATTATTGAAATGTTATTGCGATTCGTATCATTAGATAGTTCGGTTAAGTTGAATTATCCTACCGACTGCGCCACTTTTTTTTAACTTTCCACGATTTGATAAAAAAAACAACTTATTTTTTTTTTTAAATAATAACACGATTTATACAGAAAAGTAATATTTAGCAATAAAGTAGCAATTGTATAGTTTTGGATTTGATAGGAAAATAATTAATTTTATTTTCACATAGTGAAATATGAACTGTTTTTAATTTAATTATTTAAAATAACATTGACGTAGTGTCTGTTATTTTTGTGCGAATAGAGTTTGATACATATGTAACTCAGACGGTATTTATATTTTAACATTCAAAGAAAAATGTAAATTATTTTAAAATTTTTAAAGAATAAAAATTAATTTTTCATTTATATATATAGAAAAAAAAATAACTAATCATAATCAGTATACTAAATTTCCCACTACGTTTGAGACGCAGAGAACGAGGGGGGTCCATATATACTCAAGTATATGGATCGGATCAGAAACGAAAAATAAATAGATTCAGCTATGTATGTCCGTCCGTTCGCACGATAACTCAAAAAATAAAGGAGCTAAGATTTTGAAATTTTCACAAATTTGTTTTTATGCATTAGCCGTCATCGCTATTTAAATTCAGCCATTTTTGTCCACGGGTTTGAATACCTGCCATACAACTTGTTTTTTTATATGAGCATTACTTTGTACTTATTAAAGCTGGGTATCTGAAGTTTTGCTAAAAGTAGTTTAGTTTTATGGCCAAAGCTTCTGCAAAATTTGATTTGCCTACTGTAGAGGGTTCGAGTAGCTGCCACACAACTCCTGTATCTATGTTTGAAATTTTGCCAGAAGTACTTATAAATGATATAATGTTTATATTACGGTCATACGGGTATCCCACAGTTAACACAGTCTACTCTACTACACTCATCCTCGTTTTTATACCCGTGCATGCACATATGCGACACATCGAGTATATTAAAATTGCTCCTCCGTTTGTAACGCACCGATCTAAACGAGCTAGATATAGTGTCAAGGATACGTATCGGATCAGCATCGAAAAGTAAATCGATCTAGCTATGTGTGTCTGTCCGTCCGTCCGTCCGTCGTGTGTCAGCACGATAACTCAAAAACCAAGACGGCTAGAGTCTTGATATTCACACAAAGTCATTTTTAGACAATTTCTAGGTTCCATATTGTTTTTGGTTAAAATCGGTCCAAGGCTTCGGGGAGCTGCCATACAACTTTTTTGCACCAATATGAATTTCATAAAAACTAATTATACAACGAGGATGAAAATTACACACGATTAGTTATATAATGAATCGATCACTTATATGAAGTTCCAAAATGTAAGAGCTCCATTTTCGGGGGGCTGCCACACAACTTCTTTGCACCAATATGAATTCTTCGAATAATTATACTACAAGGATGAAAATTATCCACGGTTAGTTATATAATGAATCGAACACTTATATGAAGTCTCAAAATTTTAGGGCCCCATTTTCGGGGGGCTGCCATACTAAGATTTCAATTCAATAACTGTGAATCTAATGAAGCTACGAGGTTAAAATTCAATTCGGGCAGGTAAAGTAATAGGGCAAGTTACTTGGCAAAGTTGGACATCACTCGGACTACCGCACTTTTAGGGTGGGCCAATTTTTTGTTGTTGTTTTTTTTAAGTAAAGATTACGGGATAATGAAAAAAAAAAATTTTTTTTTTTTTTATGGTTTTTTTTTGTTCTTTTTTTTTAAGCAAAAATGATGGGTTAATGAGTTAAATGTTTTTTAACTATTTTACTTTTTTATATTTGTTTTGAAAATATATTATAGCATAAGGGAAATAAATATCGGTTTATTTTATAAATCATAGTGGGTATGCACGGATATCTAAAAGTTAACAAGGACAACTATAATCTTCCTCGTTTTATATTTAACTATAATCTTCCTATATATTTTTAACCATACACAATATAATTTTGAAATGTGCTTCATTAAATTCTAAAATTGTCTACTGCAGTGGGTTCGAGTAGCTGTCATACAACCCTTGATTTTTTTCATCATGTATTTATTTGTTAATCGAAAATCAAAAATCACCGAGAATTTTTCAAAAATTTTTTACATTAAAAACGAGAAATAGTGTAGTAGAGTAGACTGTGTAACTGTCATATAAAAGAAGGAGTTGTATGACAGCTACTCGAACCCACTGCAGTAGACCAACCAAATTTTGCAGAAACTTTAGCCATAAAACTAAACTACTTTTGGCAAAATTTCAGACACGCAGCTGTAATAAGTACAGAGTAATACTCATATAAAAAAAGAAGTTGTATGGCAGCTACCCAAACCCATGGACCAATATGGCTGGATTTAAATAGCGATAACGGCTATTGCAAAAACACGAATTTACGAAAATTTGAAGATCCTAGCTCTCTTAGTTTTTGAGTTATCGTGCGGACGGACGGACATACAAACCTAAATCGATTTATTTTTCGATTCTGATCCGATCCATACACTTGAGTCTACATCTACCATCCCTCCTTCTCTGCGTCCCAAAAATAATGGCAAATTTATTATACCCTTTGACTATATAGTCATACGCGTATAAAAAGTGTTCAAATTTATTATTGTAGGTACAAAAAAAGTAAAACTTAAAAAAGCATTTTATCAGTGGTAATGTGTTTTTTTATGAATGTTTCTTTTTCTTATTTAATTAGAAGTAACTGTTTTTTTTTTATGAATGTTTATTTTTGTTGTCATTGGAACATTTTAAATTTGATATACATATATAAAATATATATATTATATACATATATAAAAAATATTAAACTATTTTTGGTAGTAGTAATAATATTAGTAGTAGTGTAGTTTTACCTTATTAGTAGTAGTCATTTTTATACCCGTATGAATATATAGTCAAAGGGTATAATAAATTTCCCATAATAACCAAATAAATATAGTAAAATATAAAATATATGTATATTTGTCAAATAAAATAAGAAATCTTAATCTGCTCTAATAAAAAATCATTCTTTTTCATAATAGATTTAATAAAAATGAAAATTATGTAGATTGACTGAGATTGAAAACAATGATTGAAACTTCACGCCACAGTTATTACAGTTACGCCACTCTATTGAAATTAAATTTTTTTCTTTTACTAAACCAAATAGGGGATTCTGGAGCATTTGTTTTACTCTTAAAATTGGACAGAAATCGGGAACAAACAAAATATTCCACTTTATACAACTAATTCTGTTAGCTAAGAGGAACATTTGTACAAAATTTCAAGTCAATCTGTCAGACCGTTTCGACTCGACATGTAAAAAACCTATATTGCATCTTTAGCCTATTTCACACCCGGGGTTCTCAAAATTACTTCGGTAATCGGACCTTTGGTATTCACGTGAATTCTGGACAAACAAACAAATTTTTTTCTTTATATATTAGATTAAAGATGAATGACATTAAAAAATGAATTTTTGCTTACATGAATAACATTACAACCAAAAAAATAGATTAAACGAGGAAGAGTGAGTAGAGTAGACTGTGTTAACTCTGGGATACCCGTATGACCGTAACATATACATTATATCATCTGGTTAATTACTTTTGGAAAAATTTTAAAGATACAGCTTTATTAGGTATAGTGTAATGCTCATATAAAAGAAGGAGTTGTATTGCAGCTACTCGAACCCTTTGCAGTAGACCAACCAAATTTTGCAGTAACTTTGGTCTCGTTTTTATCTCAATTTAAAGTTAACAGAAATCAAATTAATGTACATGTATGAAAATAATAATTATTTTAGTATTATTTTTGTTTTATTTTTAATTATGAAATTGAATTCAAAATTGTATCGCAATTAATATTTGTTTTTGTTATTCTGTACGTATTGTATTAGCATATAAATTAATTTGTTATTGATTTCTTCTGTAAAGATTACATAACTAAGAAAATTAAGCACAAATAATATACAGATAAAATAATTTAAATAATCATTAAATAAAATAAAAAAAAAAGATTTATAATTCAGGAAAAACATAAATTTTAATTTAATTAAATAGGAAAATAATAATTAGAAAATTAAAATAGAAGAATAAATATTTAACTGCACGACATGACATAGTGTGGGCTTTTTATTTGTATAAAAAATTTCAATTCAAACAATTGACAATGGAGTTCGTATTAAATAGAAAAATTTTCTCATGAGTTAAAAGGGGTTAACAGGGGATACAAAATTATTTTAAATTTTAATTTGCGTTTTATATTTTATATTCCAAATCATTTTTGCTTTAAGATAGAACTAAATAGAATAAAAATTTTCACGCTACAAGTTTTTACTTTTGCATGTGGGCTGTTTGTTATATTTACTATGCATATATCTCTATTAAGATTGTTAATAAGTTTTTATACCTGTGCATATCTACATATATGACATCGGGTATATTAAAATTGCTCCTCCGTTTGTAACGCATCGATCTAGACGAGCTAGATATAGTGCCAAGGGTACGTATCGGATCATCATCGAAAAGTAAATCAATCTAGCTATGTATGTCTGTCCGTCCGTGTGTCCGTGTGTCAGCACAATAACTCAAAAACTAAAAGGGCTAGAAATTTAAAATTCACACAAAGACATTTTTAGACAATTTCTAGGTTCCCTAATGTTTTTGGTTAACATTGGAACAAGGCTTCGGGGAGCTGCCATACAACTTTTTGCACCAATATGAATTTCTTCAAAACTAATTATACTGCAGATGATGAAAATTACACATTGTTGGTTTTATAGTGGATCGAGCACTTATATGATGTTTCAAAATGTTACGGCCCTATTTTTGGCCAGCTGCCTTACAAAGTTTTCAATTCACTAACTGTTAATCTAATGAAACTACGAGGTTAAAATTAAAATTTGGCAGGTAAAGTAATAGGGCAAGTTACTTGGCAAAGTTAGACATCACTGGGACCAACTTTTAGGGTGGGCCAATTTTTTTCAAGCAAAAATTATGGGATAATGATTTATTGTTTTTTTTATGGGTTTTTTGTTTATTTTTTTTTTTTATGGTTTTTTTTTTGTTTGTTTTTTTTTATGGTTTTAGTAAGCAAAAATTATGAAATTGTTTTAACTATTTTCCTTTTTTAAATTATTTTTGTAATATAATTTATTTATTTATTTATTTAAACCAAAACAAGGTTGTTAAAAGAACTATTAAATTTAAACTTAAAAATAAAAATAAAAATAAAAATATACAATAAAAAAAAAAAAAATAATTTGCTGACTTAAAACTACACAATAATACATAGTACCTACATTATCAACAATTTTCTTTATTTTTTTTTGTTACATTTTAAAAAAAAAAATTATGAATCACACAGAACAATAAAACAACATAAATCAACATACAAAATACAAATTAGCTTAGTTTTACTTATTTTATTTTAATTTTTTATTTATTTTGTAAACTGAGCCATACTATGGCATTTATTAATATTTTTTTTTTTTTTATTTAATTTATTTAATTTTATTTACCTATACTTATTATTTAAAGTTATGTCATATTTAAATTAAAGTATGTTAATGTGTTATGATTTTTTAAGAAAGTTGTTTAATTTAGATTTGTAAACATTTTTTGAAATTGTGTTACAGAAAAGGTTGTTGAATTGATTAAATAATATGCAACACCTGTTTATGCGTTCGTTTTCTCCATATTCAGTTCTGTGAGTTGTTTCAATTAAAAATTTGGTATGTCTTGTTGGCCTAACATAATTATTGATTTTGATTTTATCTTTAATAAGGTTGACATTGATCTTATTGGATAGGACATCGAACGTAAAACAATTAGAGAGTAAGATTCAACGAGAGTTTAAGCTCAGTAAGTTAACTAATTGTAGCCTTTCATGGTATGATGGAAAGTTATGAAACTCTCTGGGATTATGTAAATGTTATTGTTACCCAAATATTGTTGAACTCTCTTGCTTTTCTTTTGATAAAACCGAGTGTTTTGTTGGCCTTTGATAACATTGATTCATAGTGCAGATTATAATTCAATTTGTTATCCAAAATGGTTCCCAAATCTGTGATATGATCTACGCGCACTAGGTTGCAGTTTTGTAAGAAATAATTATGCATAACTGAGGATCTTTTACGTGAAAAGCTCATACGTAACACTTACTGACGTTGAGATTCAGCATGTTGTCAGAGCACCATTTATCAAAGAACTCTAATTTAGATGGAAGGAAACAACAATCAGTATCATTTTTGATTACATGGTACATTTAAAGATCATCAGCATAAATATTTTTATCAACTAATATATCATGATTTATCCGGTCAAATGCTTTACTAAAATTTGTATATATTGCATCAATCTGATGACCGGTTACAAGTTTTTCAAATAATTTAGGTATAGTCGACTGAATTCCTATACCTCTATAATTATCTATTAGTGCTTTATCACCTTTTTTATGGATGGGAATCAAGTATCAGGTTTTTCAAAATTGTGGAAATGTAACTGATATGTAACTGTATGTTAAAAATTAGTGTGATTGGACCAGTTAAATTTTAAATACAGTTGTATGTTTGAAATTTTGCCAAAAGTAATTAACCGGATAATATAATGGTTGTATTACGGTCATACGGGTATCCCAGAGTTGACACAGTCTACAGAAACACTCTTCCTCGTTTTATTATTGTTTAGTTTAAAGGAAGGGTATAGTTTAGTCGGTGAAAATCCGGTATCCAATGTCTAGCTACGGAGCTCATTGAAGATTCCCTTCGTAAAAACAAAACAACAAAAACCTCACTTCACTTTCTTTATATAAAATATATTTCTTTGTGTGCTTCCCTTCTCAAAACTGTCACGCCTTGTCACTGATATATATATATCACCATTCACATTAGCTTTACTCTTCTATTTCTTCTTCTATGGCGCTACAGTCCGTTGTCGAACCTTGGCCTCCTTAATTATTCTCTTCCATTTCACTCGATCTTGGGAAGAAGTTATCCAATTTTGCTCTTGGAGCATTGACACAGCGTCTAACTCGACGGCATCAATTCATCGATTTCTCGGCTTCTCTACTAGTCTTTTTCTATCTTTTTTCGCATTCAAAACCTTCTTTGGAATTCAGGAATCTGGCATACATTGTATGTGACCGGCCGAACTTAGGCGTTGTAGCTTGATGAATATTACAACATTGCTGTAGCTGTTGGTATGTACATTGTATAGCTCTGCATTGCGTGGCATTCAAAATTCACCCTGGTCGATAGTTGGCCCGATAATTTTACGCAGTATTTTCCTCTCGAAACGGGAAAGTAGGTTTGCCGTCGCTTGGATGATCGTCCACGTTTCACTGCCGTAGCATAACACCGGTCTAGGAATTCTAGCATTCTCCGACACCTGCCTCTGATCTTCCCAATAGAATTAACTCATCTGCGTATGCTGCTATCTGTGTGGTTTTGAAAAGCAACGTGGCATTCGGGTCAGGGGGGACCTTTGTGACTACATGCTCCAGGGCAAGATTAAAAAGCATAAGCATAGGATTAAAAAGTTCATCCTCCTGTTTCAGGACCTATTTGATGTTAAAAGGATCTGTGAGGTCCCCTTGAATTTATACCGTCGCGCTTGTGTTTTGCATAGTAGCTTTAATCACTCTTACTAGTTTTGCCGGTTCGCCTAGGTTTGCTAAAAATACATATAATTTTTCCCTTTGATTAGAGTCATAGGCGGTCTTGAAATTCACGAAGATTTGATATAAATGTATTCGTAAAATGCAATTACAAAATTACATATTTAAAACTTTTATCCAATTCAATAAAATTTTACACACATGCACCAATTACTTCTTTTCAGGATTTTTAGCTGTAGTGCATTTACTGTTGAATGATTTAGTACCCTTGCTTAATTTTCAATAATTTTTAAATTTATTCTCTTAATCTACTTATTTTTTAATGTTGTGAAATGTAAATGTAATGTTGTGTAATGTAATAATATAAATATAAAAGTTTATATAATTTCAAGGTTTTTAATGTTCGTTAAAACCATTATTGCTTTCATTAGCTTTTTATCACAAAATTTAATAATCAAAATAAATATATTTCTAAAATACAATAATAAATTTGGAACTGTTCATATAATTAATTTTAATATAAAAATAAATTTTACAATTTAATTTCGTACACAATTTCTTAATTATAAGTTAAAATAATTAAAACAATTATTTTCGAAGTTTATAATTCTTTATTAATTTTATTGTACTTAAACTATACAGTTTAGAGGTATCAACTCGATTGAATTCCGTCCCAATATTCTAAACTAAAAATCATGCGATATAAAACAAGAATTTTACATGTGGTGATATTTTACGGTTAACTATTAATATTACATACATAATTTACATCACAACTTAAATTTACTTTTTGGGTTGTAACAAATATTTAAAGAGAAATCTGATCATTGATTACAGTATTAGAAAGTATGTTATGATCTACGCGCACTAGGTTGCAGTTTTGTAAGAAATAATTATGCATAACTGAGGATCTTTTACGTGAAAAGCTCATACGTAACACTTACTGACGTTGAGATTCAGCATGTTGTCAGAGCACCATTTATCAAAGAACTCTAATTTAGATGGAAGGAAACAACAATCAGTATCATTTTTGATTACATGGTACATTTAAAGATCATCAGCATAAATATTTTTATCAACTAATATATCATGATTTATCCGGTCAAATGCTTTACTAAAATTTGTATATATTGCATCAATCTGATGACCGGTTACAAGTTTTTCAAATAATTTAGGTATAGTCGACTGAATTCCTATACCTCTATAATTATCTATTAGTGCTTTATCACCTTTTTTATGGATGGGAATCAAGTATCAGGTTTTTCAAAATTGTGGAAATGTAACTGATATGTAACTGTATGTTAAAAATTAGTGTGATTGGACCAGTTAAATTTTAAATACAGTTGTATGTTTGAAATTTTGCCAAAAGTAATTAACCGGATAATATAATGGTTGTATTACGGTCATACGGGTATCCCAGAGTTGACACAGTCTACAGAAACACTCTTCCTCGTTTTATTATTGTTTAGTTTAAAGGAAGGGTATAGTTTAGTCGGTGAAAATCCGGTATCCAATGTCTAGCTACGGAGCTCATTGAAGATTCCCTTCGTAAAAACAAAACAACAAAAACCTCACTTCACTTTCTTTATATAAAATATATTTCTTTGTGTGCTTCCCTTCTCAAAACTGTCACACCTTGTCACTGATATATATATATCACCATTCACATTAGCTTTACTCTTCTATTTCTTCTTCTATGGCGCTACAGTCCGTTGTCGAACCTTGGCCTCCTTAATTATTCTCTTCCATTTCACTCGATCTTGGGAAGAAGTTATCCAATTTTGCTCTTGGAGCATTGACACAGCGTCTAACTCGACGGCATCAATTCATCGATTTCTCGGCTTCTCTACTAGTCTTTTTCTATCTTTTTTCGCATTCAAAACCTTCTTTGGAATTCAGGAATCTGGCATACATTGTATGTGACCGGCCGAACTTAGGCGTTGTAGCTTGATGAATATTACAACATTGCTGTAGCTGTTGGTATGTACATTGTATAGCTCTGCATTGCGTGGCATTCAAAATTCACCCTGGTCGATAGTTGGCCCGATAATTTTACGCAGTATTTTCCTCTCGAAACGGGAAAGTAGGTTTGCCGTCGCTTGGATGATCGTCCACGTTTCACTGCCGTAGCATAACACCGGTCTAGGAATTCTAGCATTCTCCGACACCTGCCTCTGATCTTCCCAATAGAATTAACTCATCTGCGTATGCTGCTATCTGTGTGGTTTTGAAAAGCAACGTGGCATTCGGGTCAGGGGGGACCTTTGTGACTACATGCTCCAGGGCAAGATTAAAAAGCATAAGCATAGGATTAAAAAGTTCATCCTCCTGTTTCAGGACCTATTTGATGTTAAAAGGATCTGTGAGGTCCCCTTGAATTTATACCGTCGCGCTTGTGTTTTGCATAGTAGCTTTAATCACTCTTACTAGTTTTGCCGGTTCGCCTAGGTTTGCTAAAAATACATATAATTTTTCCCTTTGATTAGAGTCATAGGCGGTCTTGAAATTCACGAAGATTTGATATAAATGTATTCGTAAAATGCAATTACAAAATTACATATTTAAAACTTTTATCCAATTCAATAAAATTTTACACACATGCACCAATTACTTCTTTTCAGGATTTTTAGCTGTAGTGCATTTACTGTTGAATGATTTAGTACCCTTGCTTAATTTTCAATAATTTTTAAATTTATTCTCTTAATCTACTTATTTTTTAATGTTGTGAAATGTAAATGTAATGTTGTGTAATGTAATAATATAAATATAAAAGTTTATATAATTTCAAGGTTTTTAATGTTCGTTAAAACCATTATTGCTTTCATTAGCTTTTTATCACAAAATTTAATAATCAAAATAAATATATTTCTAAAATACAATAATAAATTTGGAACTGTTCATATAATTAATTTTAATATAAAAATAAATTTTACAATTTAATTTCGTACACAATTTCTTAATTATAAGTTAAAATAATTAAAACAATTATTTTCGAAGTTTATAATTCTTTATTAATTTTATTGTACTTAAACTATACAGTTTAGAGGTATCAACTCGATTGAATTCCGTCCCAATATTCTAAACTAAAAATCATGCGATATAAAACAAGAATTTTACATGTGGTGATATTTTACGGTTAACTATTAATATTACATACATAATTTACATCACAACTTAAATTTACTTTTTGGGTTGTAACAAATATTTAAAGAGAAATCTGATCATTGATTACAGTATTAGAAAGTATGTTAACCCTGTTAACTACTCCCTTTCTAAGACGAAGCGTCCTCGTTTCGTGTAATTTATCGTATGGCATTAATTGTTGTAATGAAAGTAACATTGACTATTATAATGATAATTGTAGTAAATCCAAATGCTATAAAACTCGTGCTCATAAATTTCTTTTACTATCGGAACTTTTTACAACGTGATTAATTTGGTTAGTTGAACTGTAATTTTTACTTTTAACAATACCATTACATCGGAAATTGATATTGAAAAATTTTGATCAGTTGTTTTATTTATTTAAAAGTGTTTCAAATTAATTGATTTGCAATGTTCAGTTTTGAAAGTTTATTATTTTAAACGCAATACCGTTTATTATATTAATTAGTCGTAAAGCTGTTATTGTATTTTAGATCATGGTTGAAATATTCATGATATTATTTGAATTTTCTTCTATTATGTTTGTAAATTATTGGAAAATGGTATGAGATTGTCTTTGTGGATGATTCGACAATCAGTTAGTTTAACAGTCGAACCTAGATCCTGTAGAATTTGAACCTCTTTATAGTTATTTTTGATTTCACTTCCTAATCTATTATTAATCTTTAGTAAAGCTTTTGTTCCGGTTTGAAATGTTTTTTCTATCTTATTTCTATTATGGTATTGTAGGCTTTTATTTTGAGCTATTGTTCATTTATTTTTAACTTCGGATTGGAGTTTTTCTGATTGGTTTTTCAAAATATCAGTTGGTCTATAGCCAGTGACAGAATGAATCAAGGTGTTGTATTTATGAGTGCTGGTAAGTAAGAGTTCTGTAAGGTCTATTGTTTCATTTTGATTTTTATTACACTTTGCTATTTTTATAAGAGTTGAGTGGAATCGTTCCACTTGCCCGTTACTTATGCTGTGCAATGTAGGAACTTTATGGTGTAATATTCCAAGATTACTTAATGTTGTTTGGATTGTATCGGAGCAAAATGCTCGCTCATTATCGGTAACAATAGTTTTTGGGTTAAAAGTAGCAATAATTTCTAGTATGCATGGTCTAACATCGACGGTTGATTTTGAATTTAAAGGTTTAACACTGGCTAACTTTGAAAATTTATCTAAACAGGTGAGAAATAAAGTTCCCTCTGTAGAAAAGATATCCAAATGTAGAATTTCGCCGACCTCATTAGGAATTGGGGTGGTACCCATGGGATGAGACTTAGGTCTTCGATCGTATTTAGCCTTTTGGCATATTTTGCATCCGTTTGTAAATTTTCTTAGAATATTTTTAACTTCAGGGAAAAAATATTCATCGAGTATTTGTAATTGGTTTTCCTTATAGGATCTATGTGCCCTATTATGTTCGTTTGCTACTACTTCAAATTTGTCATCCGCATTAAATACATCCATAACCATTTTTTCAGTGTGTTTAAATTTTACTGAAGGGAACGTTTTCCTTAACTGATCTTGGTGAAAGAATTGCCAAAGAAAAATGTATGCCATTAACTATTTGAGGGTTAACAGCTAATTTCAAAAATTCTAACATTTCGTTAGGGGTATTAGATATAATAGTGTGTCTTAGCCTATCTGTGAAAACTACCGTTCTTCTATGTTTAGGATTTCCATGAGAGATTATTATCTGATTCCGAAAACAATTAATGGGTGTTTTTACAGTATGTATTGTGAAAGTCAGTGATTCTTCGCTGTGACAAGTAGCGAGTGTTTCTACCGTGTTAATTGCTCGTTTTGACAGCTACTACATTTTGCCTACCAGGTTTGTAGAAAAATTTTGGAGAAAATTCTTCTATAAAGGCTCTCCATCGCTTCATTTTACTATTTGGATTTTTGTCTAAAATTGCGAAAATTGCGCCATAAAGATAATTCCTTAAACTTTGCAATGCCCACACAATAGCAAGTAATTCTCGTTCATTAGTTGCATAAGCTTCTTCCGTTTTTGACAAGGTCCTTGAAATGAAAGTTATCGGTTTACCATTTTGTGTCAGAACTGCTCCTAATGCTACATTAGAGGCATCTGTTCTAAGTTCGAAAGGTTTGTTGAAGTCGGGATGTTGAAGCAATACTTCTTTTGATGCCAAGATTTGTTTGACAGCGTTAAAAGCATGTAGTGCTTCTTTGTCCAATTTAACTTTTACATTTTTTGAATTTTTGGTTCTAATATTACCATTTTCACCTCTAAGATACCTTGTAGGAGGTTTCGTTATCCGCGTATAATCGTAAATAAATCGCCTATAGCATCCAGATAAACCGAGAAAGGTGCGAAGGGTGCGAAGATTGGTAGGCTCTTTATATTGCAAAATGTCACTTACTTTTTTTGGACACGTTTTAATTCCTTTTTCTCCCACTATGAACCTAAGAAATTCAACTTCTCTCATAAAGAATCCGGATTTTTTTGGGGAAACACGCATATTTGCTTCTGTTAGCATTTTTAGAATTTTTTCTACATTTTTTAAGTGTTGTTCTGCACTTTCTGAAAATATGATGATATCATTAATATAAACATGGCAAGTTTTTCCAATCTCTTCCCTTAAAACGTCGTCTATGGTCCGTTGTAAAATACTCGGAGCGTTTTTTAAACCGAATAGAAGCCGACAAAATTCGTACTTCCCATTGTTAACGCTAAACGCTGTTTTCTTTCTATCTTTCGGACTCATTAGAATTTAATGAAAGAATTTCTTTTTGCCCAAATTGGAAAGGATTACGGATGTGTTTGGAATTGGGTACTTATCAGAAACATTAAATTTATTTAATTTCTGAAAACCAATGACGAGACGAAGATCGGTTTTTCCACTTTCATCCAAAGCTTTCTTTGCGACAACCCATATAGGACTATTGTAAGGACTACGAGATGGTTGTAGGATTTTATTTTTTAAAAGTTCCTGAAAAGTTCTTTATTAACAAATCCGGCATATACTAATGGATAGGGATATGATTTTATGTAAACAGGGTCTTCAGTTACTGTGTTTATGGTAGCTTTGACATTTGTGTTACATGGTAAAGATTCAATGGGTTCTGCAAAGGCTCTTATATTGATTGTCATAAGTAACTCGGGAAGTATATTTAGGGGGATGCTATTATAATCTATGCTAAGATGAGAAACTTCTTGCCATGGAAGAAATTTTAATCTTTCAACTCTATTAATATAAGATACCTCTCCTTTAGAAGTGTCTATTTTAGCATGAATGTCTTTAAGGTGGTCGTAGCCAATTATGGCGTCAAAATTTGATAATCCTGGCAGAATATAAAAATCCGAGATTTTACCTTAAAAGTTTACTTTACATTTCTTTTTGATGTGAGAAATTCCAGTGACTGTTTTAATATTAAAAGTTTTAGTGACTGGCTTGATTCCTTTTAATATAGGTATCTTTTTTATATAATTTTTAGAAGCGCCGTTATCTCTACGTAGGGTAGAGAAGAGGAATTTACTCTGAAAAATTCACTTCGTCAGAATATGTAGAACCTGTATGTTCAAATGTTTCCCCCCAATTTGAATGACTTATATTGTCTTCATGGTCAGACACGCCTAAGAAGTCTATTTCTTCCGGATATATGTTGTTAATCATTTGGGTTTTGTGAGGGTTAGACTTATGTGAATACTCTCTTTCTCGTTTTGGGGTTTGGTTATTGGGTGGGTTAGTTTGATGGAAGGTTCTAAAATTTTCGGATGTATTATTGGTTTGTTGATGAAGAGTTCTTTGCCTAAGTTTTGACAGTGATGGATCAACATCCATAGGAGTCAGTTTGTAAGAACTAGAATATAGAGGGCTTTTTTTGAAGTGTGGATTACTTAAATTTTGTTGTTGTGTTTGTTGCGGGATGACTCTTCTAAAATAGAGGTTATTCGAGGTTTTACCGTTGAATTATGCTCCTGCGCCATTGCTAAAGCGTAAAGAAGATCGATAGGACTTTTTGAATAAATCACGTTACCAATGATCGGATCGAGGCCGGAAATAAAGGTACGTAGTGCGTCTTCACGATACTTGGTAATAAAGGAATCAATTAAGTTCTGGTCTGTATATTCCATCATGATATTAGTCGTGATGAGGCTTAATTGCTTCTCAATCTTATCGTAATAAGTACCGATAGAAAGCCTACCCTGTCTTAGGAGGTTAAGTTCTTGTTCGAGTATGTGTAAAGGACATATGTCTGCGTAAGCGTGATCAAGCCTAGCAATTATAGCTTCTGCATTGAGTACGGTGTTATACTCGGAAAGTATTTGGTCGGCAGATCCAGTTATTTTTGTTCTAATTATTAAAAGAGCTTGAGCATAAAGATTTGTTCCTTCATAAATATCCCTCATATAAAGAAAAAGAGATATCCCTCAATAGGGATATCCCTCCAGGGATATAACGTCTCCAACAAGGATATTTTATTCTTTCTCCGTTGAATTCCGGTAAGTTCCGAACTGTTTCGAGGGTTATAGGTTTACATTGTGACATATCAATAGGTTCGTATTTTTGAAAATGACGGTCGAGTAATTGTTGTTCGAGTAATTGTTGTTCGAATAATTGTTGTTCGAGTAATTGTTGTTCGAGCAAATGTTGTTCGAGCAAATGTTTTTCGAGAAAATGTCATGGAATCTGGATTTTCATTTCAAAAAATTTTTTAAATTTATTTCAATATTTTTATAAAAAAAATTTACTAATATTTTACATTTACTAATTAAATGTTTGCACTTTTTTTAAAAATTTTACAAAATTCTATTACAAAATTTTATAAAATTAAAAATTCTATTTAATCAAAAAATTATTAATCAGCATCCGTGGTTTACTTACAGTAAATTAAAGAATACAGAACAGCAGTTTCTCCAATCGTCTATTCAAAAATTGATAAATTTGCCGCCGTGTGTAATGAATGCACGACACTGGTTCAACATTAATTTGCAATTTACATCATTGATTCGGAAAATAATATGTTTTTAATATTTTTTGTTGGGAAAAAAAATTAATTTAAAAATTTAATTTTGCTTTAAGATTTGTAATTCCCGCCCCTGCGGTAGGGGAATAGAATACTTCCGCAGTATGAACTGCTTGTCGTAAAAAAGAAAAACAAAAATCCCGAAGCGACTGACTCGGAACGAGTGGCTCTGCGTCTGATCCCTGAGGGACGGCAGTTAAACTCCTGGCAGTAGGTAAAACGCAACCAATATATAAAATAGAAAATATGAATAACTATAATAAAGAAATAAATCCGGTAGGGATATCTACCAAAGTGTCGGCAGAACCCACGGCTGGCGGCGAGAGCTTTACTGATCTTATAAGAAGGTCAGAGGAGTCGCCAGTGGCCTAAAATTCGAAAAAAAAAAATATAGCGGACCCATTTAAGAAGAGCGAAAAAATTAACAGATCACCACCAATTAGAGAACTCCAAAATGAACATGCACTGCATAACAGATGGCAGAAGGCTGTTGATGAAACAACACAACTAAAGCAGTTGATAAGCAATATGGAAAAACAAATACAGGATCTTAAAAATGAAATTATTAATTTAAAGATACAGAAACCACAAGTTCTACAAGTTTCACAAGTTCAACATGTATCAAAGTCAGAAAACAGTAAAAAAAGTAGTATACTCTACAGATGAGGAAGAATTAGCGAAAGAGACTGAGAGGATAAGGGTAAAACAGAAACAAAAAAGGAAGTTAAATGACTCACTTACCGTTCCAAACGCAAAAAAGATGGACTATAAAACCACTCCAAGTAAAGAAACTTCCCCAAAAAAGGTTATTTCCCCAAAAAAAAATAACCGATCCGGAAAAAGTTAAGAAAAAACAATCTCCACCGCCAATAATTGTGAATGAATTTAATAACTATAATGAATTCTGCGAGAGAGTAAAAAAAGTAATAACAGAAAAACAGTTTGAGATGAAACTTCTTGGAAAGAATTGTATAAAAATCAATTTGTTAGATGAAGATGATTACAGAACTTTAACAAAAGCGCTATCAGAGTATAAATATAGTTGACACTCATACGAAAGCAAACAGCAAAGGCCAATACGAGTTATGGTGAAGAACCTGCCTCACTCGTGTAAAACAGAAGAAATAATTAAAGATCTTGAAAATAGAGAATATAAAATAATAGGAGCTGCAAATAAACGTAGCTGGAAGAATAAAGAACCATTAAACATGTTTATGTTAACCTTCAAAGCGGAAGAAGATATTAGCAGAATATACGAGATTAAAAGTATTCTAAAATGTATTGTGAATATCGAGCGCCTAAGAAAAAATAAGCTTGTAGTACAATGTAAATCATGCCAGGCATACGGTCACACACCAAAAAATTGTGGAAAAACCCCAAGATGCGTAAAATGTACCATACCAGGAAATGTTTAAAACCTAAAACTGAACCACCAAAATGTGTTCATTGCGGAAATCAACCTCCAGCTAACTATAGAGGCTGCATAAACTAAAAAGCAAATCAGAAACCATCTGCAAACGTCGCAAGTGAAGCAAGATTTCCAGACAAATAGAAGCAGTAAAACTTATGCCCAAGTTGTTGCGGGTAAAAAACTTAATAATAATAGCGAACAAGAAAATGATTTAAAACAATCCATTCTCCTCATACTAAAAAAAGTAACTAAAATAGAAAGTTCAATGGTCGATACGGATTGTAGAATAGGAGCACTAGAGGGCAGTACCAAAAACCTGCCTCGAAATCGAAAAGATGAATAAAATAAAAATTCTTTCATGGAATGCCAATGGACTGCTACAACACCAACAAGAGCTACAAGCAGTCCTTGACATGAATAATATAGATGTTTGCCTTATAGCAGAAACCCCTTTTAACAAACAAACGCATATTAATTTTCATGGTTATAAAGTTTATCATAGCATACATCTAGGTAACTCTGCTAGAGGAGGAAGTGCAGTGATTATAAAACAAACTATACAACATTTTGAAGAAGCCAAATTTGGAACAGAAGAAATACAAGCTATGGCCGTAAACGTAAAATGTAAAAACTACTTTATTGTAGTAGCAAGTATATATTGTCCACCTAAGTACTCTCTGAAGAAACATCATTATTTAGATCTTTTTAAGAAACTAGGAAAAAAGTTTGTTATAGGAGGTGATTTTAATGCCAAAAATACACACTGGGGAACACGGCTAACAACAACCAAAGGCAGGGAATTATTCCAAGCAACAAGCGAATTTGGGTGTGAAATCATATCAACAGGAAAACCTACATATTGGCCTACAGATCCAAATAAAATACCTGATTTAATAGATTTTTTCATAATTAAAAACATTTCGAATAATTTCATACAGATAGAAGATAGGCAGGAAATGGACTCTGACCACTCACCAATTCTGCTAACTGTAAGTGAAAACGCTATTGAAAAGCAGAGCATTCCGATTCTCTCCAATAAATACACTGACTGGGAAAGCTTTAAAGTATGTCTGGAAGAAAAAATACAACTAGCTGTACCGTTGCAATACAAAGAACAATTGGATGCGGAGGTGGAAAACTACATTAAAGATATACAACTTACAGTGTGGAAAAATACTCCAGTAATTAAACAAAGAGTAAAACAAAATAAATATCCAGCCGAAATCTTAGAACTAATTGCAATAAAACGCAGAGCAAGGAAAAAATGGCACCAAACTAGAGCTCCACATGATAAAACTAGGCTGAATAATCTCACCCAACAACTAGAAGAAGAATTAAAGAAGTGAAAAACAAAACGATAAATTTATATTTGGAAAAGCTAACAAATGATAAAAGTACTGATTACTCTCTTTGGAAGGCAGCTAAAAATCTGAAAAAACCTATTGCAGCAATTCCTCTAATTAGAAAATTGGACGGAAATTGAGCGAGAGATAATAAAGAAAAAGCGAAATTATTAGCGGAACACCTAGAAAAGATATTTCAAGTAAACACTGGAGAAGAAGATGAAGATCTAGATGTAGAACAAATTCAGGAGCAAGAGGAAATCGCATTAACAAATCCAGCTGAAGTGAAAAAAGAAATTAAAAACAACATTTGATCTAAAAAAGCTCCGGGATATGATTTAATAACCGGACAAATTCTGAAGCAGCTACCAGAAAAGGCAATAGTTAAAATAACAAATCTTATAAATGCTGCATTCAGGCTGAAATATGTGCCGAAATTGTGGAAAGTGGCCGAGGTCATTATGATACCCAAAGCAGGAAAACCACCAAATGAGATATCGTCTTATAGACCAATCTCATTGCTGCCTATAATGTCAAAACTATTTGAAAAAATTTATCTGAGAAGACTAAAACCGGTTATTGAAAGGAGAATCTAATTCCGGACCACCAATTCGGCTTTAGAGAAAAACACGCAACAATAGATCAGGTACACAGAATAACAAACACTATTGAAAAAGCTTAAGAGGAGATGAAAGTCTGTTCAGCAATCTTTTTGGATGTGACTCAGGCATTCGATAAGGTGTGGCACAAGGGATTGAATTGTAAACTGAAAACAATCCTTCCAAAAGAGCATTCGGAAATGATAGAAAGCTATCTATCAGACAGATACTTCTACATAAAACAAGAAGGAGAATATTCCGATCTTAAAGAAATCAGTGCTGGAGTTCCTCAAGGAAGTGTACTTGGTCCAATACTGTATCTGTTGTATACTTTTGATTTTCCTGCACTAGAAAATAATATAATTACGACGTTTGCTGATGATGCAGCGGTTTTGGCTGTCGGAGAAAATAATAAAGAATCTACAGAAAAGCTGCAGAGAGCTATGACAAAAATCCAAAATTATACAAAAAGATGGAGGCTAAAATTAAATGAAGCTAAGTCAATTCATGTGGATTTCACAAATAAAAAAATTGACCATAAACCAGTATATATAAATGGTAAGGAAATACCTTATTCAAATACTGGCAAATATCTTGGTATGACATTAGATGCGAAGCTTCGCTGGAAAGCCCACATCAAAAACAAGAAAGAAGAGCTACAAATCCGTTATAGAAAAATGTACTGGCTCATAGGTAAGCATTCTACCTTGACAATACAAAACAAACTTCTGCTCTATAAACATATGGCATCCAGCTATGTATGGTCATATGGCATCCAGCTATGTGGATGCAGCAAAAAGAGTAATAGAGATGTTATTTAGAGGTTCCAGAATAAAGTTCTAAGAAATATTGTGAACGCGCCCTGGTTCATCGGAAACTTTGATCTACATAGAGATATGCAAATAAAGTTTGTAGACAAAGAAATCCAAAATTTTGCAAGAAGTCTCGAAAAAAGACTCCAAAACCATGTAAATGTCGAAGTAGTCCAGCTTCTGGATAATACAAATATAGCCAGACTACTCAAAAGAGTAAAGCCTTTTGCGTTAGTGTAGCTATAATAAGAGAAAGAAACAGTTAGATAGACATCGCTGGATGGAATCTACATTTAAAACTAAAATAAAGCCAGATAAAAATTGACCATTATCCCTATAGGACTAGATCGCAATAGAGGAAGGGTGTGGTTTAGTGGGTAAGAATTCCACACGCAATGGCAACCTACGGGGCTCATTGTGTCTTTTGAAAATTCCATTCCAACCTACGTAAAAATAAAAAAAAAATAAAAAAATAAATAAAAAGATTTTTAATGCCAAATATTATTTTATTTATTTATTTCAGCTGAGAAATTGTTACAATTAAACACTATTTGTTTTTTGTTTGTTTTAATAAAATTTCCTTCTTATTTTTAACAATACTAGTATCGCCCTGTGCTCGAATTTCCAGCTTTTTGTGCTTTTTAATTTACATAAAAAATCCGTTTTGTGTAATTTATAATAACTAATATTACACGAAATTAATTTTTTTTTCCTATACATAATAAAATGTATGGCTACAATGTTGTCAACAATTCTTGCGTTTGAAATTTGCTTAAAAAAAAAATTTATAATTTTTTCAATTATAAAAACGTTTTTAAGTATTTTTGAATTTTATTCCTATAGATTAACGCGCTATAAAGAGAGTATAGTTTTGTACACTTATTACACAAAAATATATATAATGTTCTGAAAATTTGATGTGTTTTCTAAACAAATACACATGTATACATATTTACTGAAGTCAAGTAGCCAAAATTCGAGTTAATGCTGTCCTACATATAGAAAACTGTACTTTTTTCTAAACATTTTAGTACGATTTGAACTATGTTGTATGTATTCTGTATTCTAATTAAAAAGCTTATTCCAGAGCATAATATGTACAACAAAATTTAACATACCTATCATTATTCATAAGTAAATAAGTTAAGTACTTAGTATTGTATTATAATTGAAGCTGCCAAAATACAAAATAATTGTTAAGTTGACAGAAGTCGAGGTTTTTTTTAAAAACACAATTTTAAGAATTATAACATATCTAAAAAGATATTAAAAAAATATAACTAATCAATTAAAAAATTGATAAATTTTTCCTCCCCTTATTCCATTTTTAAATTTAGTAGCTACATAGGCAAATAAGCACTACATTTCAATAATAAAATCTGACATTTTTACTACAAATGTATGTACATAAACAAAAAATGGTTCTGAATTTTTTACTTTACTTTATATTATACCTATTTGTCTAGGAGTGAACTACTCTTTTTACAGCTACACCACACCGCCTCTTGAAAAAGAGTAGATGAAAGGAGTAGATAATTAAATATTTATTTTATCTAAATTAAAGAATACGACGTACAATTTTTATACGGCAGTACGTCAATATGTCTACATACATTTTGAATTTTTTTCAATATAAGATATTTTTTAAAACATAATCTTAGAAATATAAGAAAAACCAAAAACCATTTGTCAATTTGTAAATTTTAAAAATCCGATTACAGTACATCGCGTTACGCGTATTTTGGTTACTCTCATGTAAATTCTTGTACCTATTTATTTGTAAATTTTTTGACAGAAATTATACGTCAACTTTTATTTAAGTTGAAGATTATTTTTTAGTTTTTTTTGCGAACATATTATAGGTATTTTCAATTATGTTGAATGTATTTTTTTTGAAAAAAAAAAATATTGTTTTAAAATATTTTATTTTTGGAACAATAACAACATAAGAAAAAACAATAACATTTTTAGATGCTTTTTCAATGTTTAAATTTTAAAAATTCGTGGTACAGTAAGTTATTCTCATGTAATATCATGTACTAAACTACTAATTAACAACTTTTTGTTAGCAATTACCATAAGCGTTGATTTTGGTTATGCCCTAAGGAACAAATCATTTAAATTACAAATTATTTTTTTAAGAAAGATTTTTCGTTCTTAATTTTTTGCAAACATATTTGATTACAACATTTGTTATACAACTCTCAAACATAATAACAACTACAGAATATATTTCAAAAGTCGGTTATTTTATTATTATAAAAAACTTAACAGAAAGCATCAAGCATTTACGAAGTAGCAAAAAAATTTTGAAAGCAAAAAAAAAAGATACATACAGTAGAGCTCGCTTGTAACGACCATGAAGAGACAGAAAATATTCGTCGTAATAACGAATGTCGTTTTAAAAGAATGTTGTGAATTTTGAAAAATTAGTATAAGAATTGAACATTATAGAATATGCTAATTCTAGAATGGGCACTTTGAACTCATTTGCTAGATTTTTTTTGATATGTCAGCTTCACCCCTATGTGTACTGCTTTTTCTTCTAATGAATTTTTTTTTGTATTTTTGATGCATTTTTAAAAATACTAAAATAATCACCAAGCAACATTATTAGATATAATAAGTTTAAATACATTTTTAGGTAAAATTTAATTTATTGGCAAAAAGTGTTACGTTTATTATAATTAAAATTGAACAGAGTTCGTTATAAATGAAAACTACTGTATAAACCAAACGTATTGCTTTCATTTCGAACAGAACTCATTTTTTTTTACTGGAATTTTAGAGAGATAAAAAAAAAAAAAAAAACATAAAAAAAATTTGAACTAAACAAAAAAAAAGAAAGACATAAATCGGCGCATATAATAGTTTGATTGAGCTGCGAGTTACAACCGAAAATGAATTACTTTTACCCAGAAAGTCGGCGCATAATATTAGAAAGTCGGTCATAAGCCTAACTTTTAACAGCATGACCGTTAAATTTAAATTTACGTTAAATTAAAGACGGGTTTTCACCTGAAAAAACGCAATATTCTAAAAAAAAATCTCATTGTCCTATGAAAACAAAAAAAACTTTTCTTTTGGTTGTTGTTTCATTAAATTGGTCAAATAGTTTGTCCTAAAAAAGGATGTTTATATTTGTATGGGAAAAAATAAGCCGATTAAATATTATGATATGAGTTTTTAATAATTAGAGTTCAAATATTAAAATTTTTATATATTTGTGTGTGTATATTGTTTTATTGATTTGCTGTTATTTTATTAAGAACTTTGCATTTATGTAATTATGTAGGAGTACATTTTGTATTTTTTTTATTTAATTTTTTTTTGTTTTACAATTTAGGTTTATGTATTTTTTGAATATATAGATATATATATATAAGTTAAGAATTTTAACATAAATTCTTTTAAAAAAATAATTATTAGGACTAATGTCCACTTTATTAATTACTTCTTAATTGACAAATTTAAACTGTAACTAAACTAATAATTAACAACTAATTTATATTATAAAATATGCTGATATGACATTTTACGTTATTACGAAATTAATTATTTCCCGTGAGAAATAATTAAAGTTAAAAAAATAATTTAAGTATTGTAATTTGATATTTAAAGCAAAATTATGAAATGATTTGAAATTATTAAATAAACTTAAAATTATGAGAAATATAAATTTGCTGACTGAGCGTTTTATAATTCACACATGTACAGGTGTCTTAACTCTTCCCTCCTAAAAAATCCACGGCCCGTGGATCAGAAGTTTAATCTGATTGGTTCAAGATTTTCAATTGAAGTATCTGTTGCTGCTGTTTTCATTGAAATGTTTAGTGAATCCCTCTTATTTCTGAATGATCCCTTTATAGAGATGATTATAACTGCAAATATAATTGATGAAATAAAAATTATATCCATTGTTGTACCGATTGTAGAGGCCATGAAAAGTTTTCCTAGTTTCTTAACGTTGTCCAAGTGTAGATTGTGTAAATAATTCAGGTTTGGTTTTATTTTAACATCCCTTGATTTGTTTTGCATAATAGGGGGTAGAATTTGTGATAGTTTAACCTCTTCATTTGTGAATACTTGCTTCTTAATTTTGATAGTTTCATTTTGTAGTTGTATCAAAAAACTTCCAAGAGTTGTTTTTCAGTATTATTGACCATTAAAGTTCCTTTAAAATTGTTAAGGAAAATTGTATCATAATTTAAATACTCGATTTCTTCATTTTTATTGAAATGGTGTTCACATTCCGAGTTGGATCCTTAGGAGCTTAGGAGCTGTAATATGCAATTGTCTTCCTCAATTTTCTTGATTTGATTTATTTTGCAGGTGATAATATTGTTGAAATGTTTGCATTTTTCAGCTATTCCATATATTTCCTTTAAGTGAATTAATAAATCATGGTAATCCCAGTTTAGTTGTGTATTGTTCCTTATTGTAGCTCTAATTTTTATATGGTTGTACTCGATTCCACTTGTTTTTGGCAAATTAATTATATAAAGAAAAGTTGAGTTTTTAACTGCTATGGATGGAGTTGCGTATTCTATTGCTTCTAGTGTATTTGAGTAAATTTGTAGGTCTCTTGTTGGTACCCATAGTAAAAAGCTAAAAAGAAATAAATTCGTGTATTAGTTAGCAGAATTTTTAAAGTGAGCTTTGTGAATCCGTCTTCCAGATTCTGTTGTTATTGTAACTCTGTTGTTTCTTGCTACAACTTCTTTCTTATAGAGTGGTTTATTTTTCCCTTTTATTTGTTTAATTTGAGCGAACACAGTTTTCCCTGGTTCGTAAGTTTTCGTCTCCTTTCTATTTGGTTTTTTGTCTTTCTAATTTTTTTTCTTGATTTTTCTTAATTTTTCCTTTTAAATCCTCATTAATTTTTTCTTGAAAGTTAATTAAATTTTGGTAATTAATTCTTTGTATTCTTCCGAGAAAGATGTCGGCTGGTTTTTGTCCATTAACCGAATGAATAGTGTTATTATATCTATCTACTGCTATGTAAACGATTTCTTTCGTAGATAAATTCCTGTATTCCTGTTGCATGAACCTTGCTATTTCCTCTATTGTTGAATGGACTCGTTCAATTGCTCCGTTAACTTCACTTCTTTGTGTGGGTGTCAAATAGATTTCTATGCCAATAGTCCTTAAATAATCTGTTACAATTGGACTTGTGAAACTCGCTGCGTTATCCATTACGATTAGTCGCGGTGTTGTGAAATAATGTACAATTTTGATTAATTTTTGCCTGATATGTAATGCTGATTTGCTTTTGATTTTGAAGAATTTTGTAAATTTAGTGAATTTATCTATGCAAGTTATGAATTTTTATTTTTTTTATTTCCATTATATCTATGTGAATAATTTCGGATGGGTATTTCGGTATTGGTGTTTCCATAAGATGTGGTTTGTTCGGATGACGATCGTATTTATTTATGTTATTGATGTCACAATTAGCAGTATACTTTTTTATTAAGCTTGCCATCTGTGGGAAATAGAAATTTTCCAAAATTTGTTGTTTGTTTTCTTTCCAATTTCTGTGTGCTCTTTTATGCTCGTCTTTGATGATGGTAAATATATTTTCTTCATTGCAAATATCTGTTACGATTCGTTGAGTTATTCTGTTTTGTACGAACGGAAGTGTTCTTTATAAATATCCTGCAATGTTTGGATGTAATTTTCAGGAATTTTGATTCCATTAATAACGAAGGGTGACAGTTTTTCTTCTAAAACCTTTATAAGTTCCGAGTTAGTAATTTCTATAAGACTAATATAATGTCTGTTGAAATTAGGATGCGGTTCTTCATGTGCTGTGACTCCATTTCCTACTGATATTATCAACTGATTTCGAAAAACGTTAATTGGTCCAATATGATGTGGTATGAGATCAGAATTATCGTCTTCCGCGCTTTGAACTGTTGCCATTGATGAAGTATTTTTGTTGTTTTGATCCACTTCAAATGCCGTATCAGTTGAAGAATCCTCGTGTTCTCTTCTTGGCCTTGATAATAAGTTTGCCTCGAGTTTCAGTCGGGATAATGCATCTGCCACTTTATTTATGCATCCAGGCTTGTATATGAGCTCATAGTTGTACTCTTCAAGCCGTGATTTCCATCGTTTTAATTTAGCTCTGTTATCGCTATTACTCAGGGTAAAGGTTAAGGGTTGATGATCGGTTAATATCTTAATCTTCTTTGCGCCATATAGGTAGTTGCGAAGTTTGTCCAGTGCCCATATAATGGCTAGCATTTCTCGCTCGTTAGTGGCGTAATTTTCTTCGGTTTTATTGAGAGATCTTGATATATATGTTATCGGTTTATCTTTTCCCATTTCACCTTGGGATAGGACTGCTCCAATTGCTTCGTTTGAGGCGTCTGTAGTGAGATTAAAATGTTTATCGAAGTCCGGAAATATTAGAAGATCAGATGATGATAATAATTCCTTTAAATTTCGAAAAGCGGTGAACTCATCTTCTTTAAACTTTACTTTTATCTTTTTTGACTGATTTGATTTGATTTGAGCATTTTCACCTCTTGTCAGGTTTTTTTTTTTTTTTTTTTTTTTTACACGCTAACTAAACGCTAGGAACGGATTCCTGTATATATATATGTAGGTTTAGTTGGAAAGGGGAGGAAAATAGGATATTAAAGGGAATTAGGTGGTAAGTTGGAAATGAATCTAAAAAGATTCGTTTTGAATTTTTGCAAGTTGTAGTATGGAACGTTATTAACAGAGGGGAACACATTAGATGGAAGCATGTTCCACATCTTAGCAGTCCTCACGACAAATGAGTTTCCATAACCAGTTTTAAACCATCTTAAAATTTCCACGGTGTAGAAATGAGCACTTGTTGCTCCTCTGGTGTTACGTTGGAATTGTTTAAGAGGAGGCATAATTGATTTTAGTTCAATAGAGCAAGTGTCATTACCTACAAGATATCTATAAAACAGAGAAATCGCTCCAATATTTCGATGAGAGTTAAGTGGAGTAAGTGTTACTTGCTCGACAGGGTCGCCTATAAGGCGTAAGGCGCGATTTTGGATTTTGTCGAGGTAACTCAAGGAAGTTTGGGATGCGCCAGCCCAAATGTAGGAGTTATAACTCCATTTTAGGTCGAATATAGGCTTTATAGATATTAGACAGATCCTTAGGAGAGAAATATGTTTTGCAACGAGACAGAAAACCCAAGCACTTGGCAGCATTCTTAGCTATATCAAAAATATGCTCATTCCACAGCATTTTTTGATTTAGCTGCAACCCTAAAATGCTTAGATTTTCTGATCGTTCAATATTTTCTCCTTGGAATCGCAGAATTGGGTTGAACTGATTTCTTTTGCAGGAAATCAGACAGCTTTGAGTTTTTGAGGTATTAAACTCAACTCTATTACTTTTACCCCAATCAGCTATCTTAGCTAAGTCATGGTTAAGTAAACTAACCATGATATTTCTTTTCGAGCTGATTGCGGTAGGTGTGACGTTAGATTTTTTAAGGAAATCTATGAATTGGATTGAGGGTAGAGGGGAGTAAGTCGTTGATAAAAATCAAAAAAAGAGTTGATGATAAGGCGGAGCCTTGTGGAACGCAGCGTTAATTTCAAAGGTGTCAGACATAAAACTGTCGACAAGGACACGAATACGACGATTCGAAAGAAAATTCTCAATCCAATTGCAGAAAGGGTTACCAAGACCAATAGCTCGGCATTTGTTCAAAAGAGCAGAATGCCATACTCGATCAAAGGCCTTTGAGATATCCAGAGCAACAACCTCAGATTCACCGGAACAGTGAATACTAGTGTTGAGCTTTTCGCTGAGGTATGTTAAAAGATCACCTGTTGATCTTTGGCTTCTAAAGCCATATTGCCTATCATGCAAAATACCTCTGCAGTCAAGATATCTCATCAACCCTTTGTTGACGAGAATTTCCATAACTTTGGAAATGACCGAAATAATGGCTATTGGCCGGTAATTGGAGGGGTCGCTTTTGTCACCTTTTTTGGGGATAGGAGAAACATGAGCAATTTTCCATTGACTGGGATATCTACCAGTCGAAAATGATAATGAAAAAAGATTGCGCACAGGTTTCGAAATGGGAGAGGCAATATGTTTAAGAACCATCACAGGAATTCCATCGGGACCAGTGAACTTTCTAACATTCAGATTTTCGAGCACTTTCACTATAGTACGTGTTCTAAAGTACACCCTTTGAAGAATTTTAACCTTAGTAGGATCAACAGAGGGTAGTACTGGTCGAGTTTGTACTGTAGGAGGGAGCGTAGAATTTGCTGCAAAAGATTTTGCAAACAAATTGGCTTTAGCAACTGAATCTGATATGATAGAATTATTGTTATCAATCAGCGGCGGAAAGGATGATTCGCAAAAGTTATTCTTTACACTCTTTGCAAAGGTCCAAAAAGAACGATTGCAGTGAGGTAGATTAATTATTTTACGTTTTAATCTTTGGTTGTAAAGAAACTTTTGCTGATTGATAATTCTTTTGCAATTGTTCCTGGCGACTTTATAGCTCGCAAATGAAGACTCAGACGCATTCTGCTTGAACATTTTGAACTGCTCTTCTTTGAATTGAATTGCTTTCCTGCAGATGTCATTAAACCAAGATTTGGAGTTGGTTTTTACCGATTTATAAGAGCTAGGAATGAAAAGTTTCATACCTAGCATAATTGTTTTACTAATGGCATCAGCAGCAAAGTCAACGTTTCTATGACGGAAACACATTGACCAGACCTACCCAGTCGGCCCGGTTATAGTGCCAGACTAGCCTCTTAGGAATAGGGTTTCGGTTGGCCGATGAATCCATTGAAAAGCTGGATTTAACAAGACAATGGTCGGAGCCTCCAATTGGTGAGCTAAAAGAAATATTGTATTTTTCTGGGCTTGAACTCAGGAACAAGTCCAAAAGATGTGCGTTTTGATTGTCTCGGTCCGGAATTCGAGTTGGGCTCTTTAGAAGTTGTGAAAGTTGGAATAAGTTTGAAAATAGTTCAACCTGTTTACCTTCCGGGCTTTTGTGACTTGAAAAATGGAGCCAATTTTTGTTATGGACATTGAAATCACCCGCGACAGCTATCTCACATTCGGGATTCTTTTCCAGAATTTTATTGATAGTGTCGGATAATTCTTCAATGGTCCCAGCAGTTTCCAGCTCACTGACTTGGGGATATCTGTATAAAAAACAGAAAAATATTGTAGCATTTTCAACACGGAGTTTAACCCAGAGATAATGAAAAATCGGGTTGGAGCTCTTAAGATCATGAAGGGTGTTGAAAGCTACATTAAAGCGTATATATAAAGCGACTCCTCGATGAGGAATAAAAAGCGAAACAAGTGTAAAGCCGTTGATATTATAATTAGTATCGTCACCTACAATTTGTGTTTCGCTTAAGGCAAGTATAGCTGGTCTTTCTGAGTTAAGATGGGCTTCAACTGAATGAAAATTGCATGCTAAGCCTCTTATATTACTAAATTGTTATAAAAAATTTGAGTCCATTGACTACAACTTGCGAGCGGAAAAGGAGGGAAAAAGAATAAATTTGAAAATATTTACTTTCAAATTGAAATATAAAAAAAAAAAAAAATTTAGAAAACATATATCACACATACACAGTAATTAAAAGCATAATGAAAATAGTGAAAATATAAACGAAAAAAACAAAAATTTAAAAATAGTAATAGTAATGGTGCCAGCACCAAAATAGTGGCGAACATTACAAACGAAAATCCAAATACAACAGTTTTTAATACCTTATTGTACCCAGAGACTGTTTCCAAAATTCACCACTAATTAGTGCGGACACAAACCCTCTCAAAACATTATGCTTCTTTATCCCACATATAATAATGAAAGTTTATATAAAAAATTAACAGCTAAATTAATTTAAGTTAGGGTGAAATGAAAGAAGAGATATTTACTGAAAAAAAAGAGTATGGAATAGAAAAGGATGGTTGGTTTAATTTTTAATCATTTAATTTTGAAAATCTTTTTTTATAAACAAATTAGTTGTAAACAAAAAATTTTTAAGCAAATTGTACAAAAAAAAAATATTTAAATTATGTAAATTAAAAATTAAGCATAAATTAAGTAAAAAATAAAATATACATACAAATTAATAAATACAAATTAAAAATAAAATACATAGAATTAAAAATTAAATATGTTTTTAACAAAATTAAAAAAAAAAGTATTAAAAGAAATGTAATGTAATTTGATACAATGTAAACAAAGTTTAATCAAATAGTGTATTTCTTAGCCAATTATTAATTATTATAGAAAAATCAAAGTTAAATTATATATTTAATTAATCAAAGTTAGAATAAAATAAATAAAATTTTAGAAGTTAAATTATTAATAATCATAAAAAATTAAGAAAGTTACAAAAATTAAAATATTTATAAAACATATCAATATTAAAATAAAAAATTTGTGAGTTGACAGTTGTATATACACAGCATCCAAAGTTGATGAAATAAAGAAAAAAAAAAAAAAATCTCTGGACAATGGCTGCCACTGGACATCAATTTATGTTGAATTTTATTATTATAATGTATGTTGGATTTTATTATTTTTTAGTTTTAGTTTTATTTATTTTTTTTTTTTTTTGTTTTTATTTGTTACTGCAAGAGTATTAAAATAAATTGAAATTAAAGTTTGAAATTTTGAGTAGTAACAATTTATTTATAAGTTTAAATTTTAGTTAATATTTAGTTAAAATAAATTTATTTGGCAAGTAACACCAGTTTTTATATTTTTGTTATTGTGTTCACTATATATGCATATGCAAGTATGTAATATATGTATATACTTTTTCTAGTTTTATTAAAGGGTTATGTTTTAAGCAAAATAAGTAAAATTAAATTAGAATTGAAGTTAAAAAATAAAAAGCATAATAAATTTTTATAACTTTTATATTTTTTGTATGTAATTATGTTCATTCTTATATAAAAATGATTATTTATCATATCTTAAAAAAAGAAAAGAATGCACATTTCAAATTAACTGCACACCCGATGCGTGATATATGATTAATGATTTTATATTAGGTTGGTTAGAGGTTTAGAAATTTTTGCGAAATCTTTGATGAATCGTCTGTAGTAGGATGCTAATCCTAAGAACGATTTGAGTTCCTTAAGATTTTCGGGAGGACGTATTTTTTGAATTGCTTGAATCTTCGTTGGATCTGGTTTGATACCTTGACTTGTTATTATATATCCGAGAAATTCGACTTCTTCCTTGAGAAATTCCGTTTTATCAAGGTTGACTTTTAGGTTTGCGGCTTGTAATTTACTGAATACTTTTTCTATGTTTTGGAGATGTTCTTCCTCGTTTTTACCACCAAAGATGATCACGTCGTCGATGTATACGTAGCAAATCTTTCCAATATATTTTTTGAGTACATCGTCGATCATACGCTGGAAGATCGCGGCTGCGTTCTTCAGTCCAAAAGGTAGTCTCAAATATTCGTCTTTTCCATTTAGTGTAGAAATGCGGCTTTAGGAATATCTCTTGATGGAAGCCAGAAGTTAAATCGATAGTAGTGTAAAACTTGGAGTTTCCTAGACTAGCTATTGTTGATGTTATATCCGGAATGGGGTAGGTATCCGAAACCGTAACTGCGTTTAATCTTTTGAAATCTATTACAAGTCGATATTTTTTTAAACCTGAAGCATCCATTTTCTTTTCTACAATCCATATGGGTGAGTTATATGGACTTTTTGAAGTTCTTATTATTCCATCTTGAAGCATTTGATGTATTTGCTTTTCTACTTCTGCTCTCATATGTACAAGATAAGGATAAACTTTACTGTAGATAGGCTCATCAGTTGTAGTTTTAATTTCAGCTTCTACAGACGTGTCAATGGTTTCTTGATTGTTGATTGAACCAAAGAGTTCGTTGTATTGGTTTATTAATCCTTTTAATTTGTTCCTTGTGTTTCCATTCAAATGATTATCTCGAATTTCGATACTGTTGGAGAGATGGATTCTCTTATAACGGTATTCTTATTCCGGGAGCTATTGTAAGCATATGATTTTTGCGGTCGATTACTGCTTCGAGTTCTTTGAGCGTAACGTCGCATATTATCCCATCAAAACTTTTTAAACCAGGTAGTATGAAGAATTCTGTTTTTAGGTTGTTCCCAATACATTCAAAAAATTTAACCACTATTTTCTTTGTTATATTGATGTCTCCTCTTGCAGACTTGATTTTGAAAAATTTATTTGTTGGTGTTGCATTTGGTTCTAATTCTTCTTTTATAAAATTCTTGTTTGCACCGGTATCTATCAAGAATTTTAGAGTTTTATTGCCTTTAGTAATATACTCTAAGTAGGGTATGCTACTATTGAGGCTTGGTTCGTAAAACTTATTTGTTGTTCCTCATATTCAATTTCTTCTTCTTAGTCATCCAAGTTTTGAATATAATCTTCGTAGTTCTCATAATCTTTTTCTGAATTTGTTGATTCAAGATTGAAAATTCTTTGCTGATTCGGTTGCGTATTTGATCTGTAATTGTTTCTTGAACTTGTGTTCGATTCTCTTATCCTGTTTGTATTTAAACATGAATTTATTTGCACCCCCAAATCCGATGTGCAGTTTACATTGTCTGGAGAAGTCAAAGGAGGATTCACAATCTTACTATGATTACCCCTTGGGGAAATATATCCATTCGCATTTTTGTTAATGTTTGCATATTTTATACAGTTAGTGTTTTATGAGATATAGTTGATAACCCCATAAGCTCATGTCTGTAGGTACATTTGCCTTTTGGCTTGAACAGACACATCTCACACACGTTTATATAACGAGCCGCTTGTTTCAAGACAGACACCCGCTTGGAGCCGCCAATTCTTGGTGCAGACGCTCCTAAATCAAACCTATGTTTTTAATACATTAGACTCGACCCGCCAAAATCTCGTTGGTTTGTCGATCCTACTTACTCCACCTGGGTTGCGTACCAGATGTTCCGCTAGGATTGCTCGACGTAATAGGGCGGACCAACGTGAAGATGAGATTTGACTTGGTGTAGTAGAGGCTAGGCCAACGTAGGATACCCGTCAGCTGTACTGGCATACTACACCCATTGATCCTATAGAGCTACCCAAAAGAGACACTCCATAGAACACACGCCCACCCTCCCCAAACTGTGACCATTACACTAAACTATTATTTGCAAAATTTCAGACACCCAGCTTTAATTGATAAAGAGTAATACTCATATAAAATAAGAAGTTGTATGGCATCTACTCGAACCCACTGAAGTAGACCAACCAAATTTTGCAGAATCTTTGGCCATAAAACTAAACAACTTTTTGCAAAATTTTAGGCACCCAGATTTAATAAGCCCAGAGAAAAACTCATATAAAACAAGTTAAGAAACAGTCAGTCGGTGCAACCGACTTAGAAATACCCTACACCTATTTGGTTCAAATTTAAGAACATATCCATAAATCATTTTAACACCATAAGAGCTGTTATTAATTTGATCGTAAGACATAGCTAACTAAATTAACTTTATAATACTAAAAACATTTTCTAATTACACCATCTATTAAAAAATATTACAAATTCTTACTAATTTATCTATTTAAAAATATTAAAAAACAAACAAACTTGAAATAAATGAAAATATATTTATTCCAATTCAATTACAAAATGAAAAAATTCTAATTATTAAATTTTGTGATAAAAAGATAATCAAAGCATAATATATTTAATAATCCAAATTTTTAAAAATTGCAATTATTTTAAATGTTTAGTTAATATACCCAATAGAAAAGCATACAAACGCAAAATAGCAATAAATGTATTTCTAAAATACAATTACAAATTTAGACCTTTTCATATAATTCATTTAAATATTCAAATAAATTTTACATAATTGCAGCAAGTACCTTTGAATATAGCTGAACCACTACAATTAAGTCTAGATTTCGAAGACGCATAGGACATAGGAAATATATTCTTTGGCTTTGAAATTAAACTCAACCAGAACCAATTCCCATGGTACTTTCATTACTACTAACCTAGAGTTTAAATTTCATCAAAATACCGGCATTATTTTTTGAGTTATGGTGTTTTTAAGATATATGTTTGTTAGTCCTTGAACTTGTCAAAGGTTCCAGAACCCCAAACCATGGTACGATTTCACCCATATGCAGTCCCGTCATACTTTCAATACTAGTTAACCCTTGTATACAATTGGAACGTTCTATCTTAATTTTAAGTTACTAGTTTTGTTAATTTCGATGATAAGCTTTTACACATTTGGGGGTCTAATAGAGGTCCTGAACCACCACTCCAAATGATCCCAAATTAGGGGGGCATGGAAGAAATAGTAAAGAACACCCTGGGCCAAATTTGAAGCTTCTACATTTGTTTCAAGTTACTATTTTTATTAATTTCGAAAATATGCTTTAAGGTCCTCGGAACTGAGTGCCTGGTCCCCGACCCACTAGTCCAATGGGGCCCAAATTTTGAAGACACTTGCGCAATAGGAAGGGACACCCTGATACCAAATTTGGAGGTTATATCTTCTTTGGTTTCGGAGTTACGCTAGTTTGGCCTAAATTCGATCAAAAAGTTCTCAGTTCCGAACCCATTGTCCAATCCTCACCGTACGTAATCACCGCCGTAGTTTCATTACCAATAACCTACAGCACAAATTTCATGAAGATAGCCTCATTAGTTGTTGAGTTATCGTGATTTTTAATATATGTTCGTTATCCCTGACACCGACTAAAAGGTCCAGAATCCGAACCCATGGGCTGATTTCGCCCTTATACAGCCCGCGCTTTACTTATAGTACTAGTTAACCCTTGTACACAACTTAAACGGTCTATCTTAATTTTAAGTAACTATTTTTAGTAATTTCGATTATAAGCTTTTAAA